>JAKSZP010009472.1:0-117516 GCA_022478985.1 Massospora cicadina | reverse complement strand
AAACCTCTAGCTGAAACCATTGGGCCTATCAAACTAAATTACTAAAATACCCGCTACCCATTAAGTAAAACCATCGAGGCCTTTAATTTGACCAAATCGCCTACTAAGTTACCAAAAACATTGAGGCTAATATATCACCTAAAACCCTAAATTTACATCAATTTTAATACTAAAACAATTGTATGATTTCATACAATGTCAAAATTTTAGGTTAAAGGTTATATAATTTGATAGATTATATGCCATTAAATATAATATGTCAACATTTTATTAGTCTGATTGATTTAATTAGTCAATCTATAATAAACTTACTGACCGCCATCTACAATAATTCATTTTTAGATTTATTTAGATTTAGTTGATTTTATTGGCCAACCTATGCAAAAACTATCCACTCCCATAATCATTTAAGCTCGTCATGCTATGATCTCATACTTTGAACTTACCCCCCAGCCATAGGACATATCATGTCAATATATATAATATCGATTGGTTGATTTAATTGGTCAATCTATGCTAAACTTACTGATCGCCATCTACAATAATTTATTTTTAGATTTATTTAGATTTAATTGATTTTATTGGATAACCTATGTAAAAACTATCCACACCCATAATCATCTAAGCTCGTCACGCTATGATCTCATACTTTGAACTTACCCCCCAGCCATAGGACATATCATGTCAAAAAACTATCAAATCAATCAAATAACACCAACTGCTACCCGAAACATCTCTTTATACTTAAAATCATTGAGTATGTGACATATCTTCCAAACTACTAAATCAACTTCTACTTAACTTGCCAAAAGTATTTTATTGATAGGTGAACCAAATTAGGCAGGTTTTTATAATATATAAACCTAACATCCAGATACCCGTGCTTTGCTACGGTATTTAGTTTATCAAACGATAAGCTCACATTGTAACCTATAGGCTGTGCCAGCATTACTCTCAAGCCACTCGGACTAACAGCTTCGCTGTTGCTCTCGTGGCTGGTGAACTGATTATCCTAACTACTTAATCTACTTAAACTCCAATACTGATTTTTGTTGAGTTTCAGGTGAGCAATTTGGTGAATTATTCAATGATTTTTTCGATTCTCACCCACTCACTCAAATAGATTAAACCCATCAGGCTTGATAATTTCAGATTCGATATGATTCGCCAATTCTCACCCACTCACCCAAATAAATTGACCCTATCAGACTCGAAGGTTTCAGATGTCAGTCAGTCAGTGAGTGAGTGAATGAAATTTTTTTATCAAGTAGACTAGTCGTTTACCCGTGCTTCGCTACGGTGTCTATAAAATTAAAGATTTTCAATCTATTAATTTAGATTTTATATTATAGACAAACAAAACCACTCAGTCAAATCCAATTGCTCAATCAAATCAGCCAAAAACCGCCAACCACTTAGGCAAACTTAACTGAAATTATCAAAACAACCAATAACTAATCACCTCTCAAAACTAAACTTTATCCTATCAATCCACACAAAAGCCATCAACCACTCGGCCAAACAAAAAAAACCTATCGAATCAATCAAATAACACCAACCTGCTACCCAAAACATCTCTTTATACTTAAAATCATTGAGCAAGTGACATATCTTCCAAACTACTAAGTCAACTTCGAAATAACTTGCCAAAAGTATTTTATTAATTAGGTAAACCAAATTAGGCAGGTTTTTAAAATTTATAAACCTAACATCCAGATACCCATGCTTCGCTACAGTATTTAAAGTTTATCAGATGATAAGCTCACATTGTAGCCTATAAGCTGTGCCAGCACTACTCTCGAGCCACTCAGACTAACAGCTCCACTGTTGCTCTCGTGGCTGGTGAGTTGATTATCCTAACTACTTAATCTACTTAAACTCTAATACTGATTTTTGTTGAGTTTCAGGTGAGCAATTTGGTGAATTATTAGATAATATTCACCAATTCTCACCCACTCACCCAAATAAATTAAACTTATCAGACTTGATTAGCTTCAGATGAGCAAATTGGTGAATTATTAGATAATATTCGCCAATTCTCACCAACTCACCCAAATAGATTGAACCTATCATACTCAATAATTTCAAACCAGGTGTAGTTGCGCACACCATCTTTCTCTCTCACAAACATCACTTTTTATAACAAAAAGTAAATTGAACAAGAATTGAGAGAGCAATCAACTGCCATAACGCACTGCAATTTTATAGAGCAGTGAACAAAGGTCAACCAACCAAGCGTAGGGAAGTCTAGCTACCTGTCTGTGCGCAGCACATAGAAACAGATGACTTGCCCACACCAATAGTGAGTTTTATTAAGAATAATACCAAGGTCACTGAGATGGATGAACCATCTGCCAACCTTTCCACCGGCCCAAGCCCTGACATGACTTGAAATGGGGCTGAGCATTCCACCATGTACACGCCAAGTAACAAACTGGTGACACAAATGACAATGAAACTAATGAATATGTCAATGGGTCACAGAGCCCTAATGAGTAGCATGAATAAAGGGGTCAACTCCCTAGGATCAATGCCCACCAACACCCAGATGACAAGTGCAACCTTCTGGGAGTGAGACCTGATGCTGAGAACAGCAGAGTTGGGAATATTACCCAGTGAACCTCAATCAGCAGGGGGACTGGGGCCTCGCAGGGTGAGAAAAATTCTTGCCGTTAATACAAAAAACCTGGATGAGGTATTGGTATAATCTGAAACTGACTCTCATTCAAATAACAAAAATTGGTGATTCAAACCAATGGAGTCTAGCAATAAAAAGCTTTCTTCTGACATGGAGAAGCTTACTGAATCAACTTGGGGTATTTGGGTGAAGAACAAGTCAGATGCCAATCCTAAAACAGCCCAGTTGGGGGGCAAATGGTCCCCTGACCAAAATTGATTTGGTAGCATGAGTAACTCATCAGGTGGAACACCCAATATGCAATTGAGTGCAATCCCCAATGAAAACATTCTGACAGGGGGCCATAGCTCGACAATGTAGTGATGGCTGACCCCAAATATCCAATCACCAAACCAAGCTGATCCTGTCATGGTTGGATGATATTATAGTAGGAACTGATGCTAGAGATAAGGATGGGTGACAGGAGGCCCAGAAGGTGAAACTTCAGGCACTTTCTGACCTGAAACACACCTTAGATCAATGCTGGGTGCAAGCCAAGCATGCCCAGGTAATACTAATGGGATGCAAAATGCCCAGCCTCTTATCTCAGCCCAGGCCCTAAAATGAATGATTTACTTTATAAACAAAGACAATTCAATTTGCTTGGTTGGAGAGCAAGGGTTTGAGTCCCGCTCAAGCTATGAAATTTTAAGCAAAGGTAAAATATGGCTTCAATTGATTACTCAAGTGAAGGCACTTTTGGTGTATTTTACTAAAATGGATGGAAGCATCTGTTTATTGGAGCGTCAAGGCTTGGGCGCACTTCCGCAGAACCTGAATTTCCCTGGCCCACTTTAAATATGTTTTTGTGACCAACATTTCTTGTTGGTCGACTTTCTTAAATAAATTTTATCCATTATTTTTACGTTTTCCAATGGTTCCTTAGGTGAACTTGGTGGTGGACCTCTTCAGGGAGGTCTCCAACCATGTGGGCCTCTACTTATTATCACCATTTACCCAAAATCCAGATGCTTTCTTGGGCTTTTTAGGTCCCCTCCAGACTGAGATACCCAAGTCTACTAGCGCCCAATTACCCTTGATGATGGACTCCCCTTTGGTGTCTACTCAAGTTGGGAGGTTTCTTACTTACCTGGTCTCATATGTGGTGCTTTATACCCTCGCCTGGGTTACCTTTTGCTCAAGCACCATTCTAGGTGCCTCATTTTCCATTCTTTTAATGGCTAGTTCCCTAGCAATGTGGGTTCGCATCCTACATCACCTTGCTGGGAACAAGAGAGTTACAGACACTCTCTTGACAGATCCATTGAGGACCAACCAAAGTGGGGGTGACTCTATATCAGGGACCAAATCTGAGGGATCAGACACCTGAGAGGGATCAGAAAAAAAACTTAAAGTATTACTGGAAGGGGTGGAAACCCTGACAGCGGTCAAGTCAACAGCCAGGGCCCCAGTTAAATTTACACCAATCCAGTCAGACATGTTAGCGTGTTGAGGCATGTCCACCTGCAAGATTAAACAATGGGAGGCCCTCCAGTTTCTGTACTCTACAGTGACTCAATGGGTCTCTAAAGGAATCAAGCCAGCCATTGCAGCTATATGGCGTGACCATAAATTTTCTGCTGGAGTGGCCAAACGCTGGCTCAACACCCAAATCTTGATTGATATGGCGGTACAATTCAAGACATCCCAAGTTTGAACTGAAGATGCCCTGGAGTGGATGAAAATCCCCATGGACTACAAGGTGATAGAGGCTGCCATCCGCGAAGATTTAAAACTGGTGGATGCAAAAGCCTGGATGGAGGCTGGCATCGACCTATTAAATGCAATGAAATATAACAAGGTGGGCATTATGGCATGTTACACCCAAGCTGTTGGGAGCTCAGGCCTCAACCCAATAAATTTAGCCAATTATGCTAGACGTTTCCCAAATGCATCTACAGCCCTCAAATGGGCCAGACACTCCATTATGGTGGACATGGTGCTGGAATGGTACAACGCTACCTTCTCCCCAGAGGAAGCACTACCATGGATTGTGGCCGGGTTTAAGGCAACTGAGGCCTTACACCAGTCATATACCCGTATTCTACCTGCCACCACATCAGACCTGATGAAAGAGGGCTGGACAAAGGAAAAGGCAGTGGAATGGGGACCCTTTAGGGATTGGTCACCAGAAAGAGGCTATCAACTGGTCTGCCAACAGATTCACACCAATGGAGATGAAATACTGGCTCCAAGTGGGGGCCAGTATGGACCTAGTGCATGAATGGGAAGAACTGGGGGTAACCAAGCCGATTCATGAAACCCTCAGAGGCTGCCCATTCCCAATCACAAAGTGGAAAATTGAGTGTGATGCTGCAACACTCGCCGAGGCTGCAGACTGGGATGTGGCGGGGTTCACCCCCCAATCAGCCCAAATGTGGATGGAGAATGAGATCTCGCCACAGGCAGCAACAGCGATGAAAGGGGCCACGACCCCAGACTTGGGCCAAGATTGGCTCAAAGTGGGGATCCGCATCAAAACTATTCAGGATTGGAAGCAATACTTCCCAGAACTGACAATAGCTGCCCCATATGCCGCTGAAGGCTTCACCCCCTCAGAAGCATTTCAATGGTGTGAAGCGGGGGTTCTGGCGGATATGGCACGGGTATTTGCAGATGGGGGCTGGAACAGCATTACTGTAAGGGACTGGTGTCAGCATAGCTCAATTATGCTGGAGGTCCTCCAACAATACCTCCACCCAACATGCAGCCTGGAATCCGCTATCAAATGGTACTGACTGGGGTTCTTGCCAGTGGATACCCTAGAGTGGAAGAGCCTGGAGATCAGAGTGCAAATGGCTAAAAGTATCAACTGCTGTGGTATCAACAGTTGCCAACTCAAAGCGTTCCTCAGCTGGGGTTTCAGCCTCAATGAATTGGTAAGTTGGATTCTGAAAGGAAAGACCCCCACCAACATACCCAAACCAAGCATGAGATCAAAATCGTACAGCGCAGCGGTGGAGTATACCAAGGACAACACCTGGAATGGAGCAGGGAGCCACATTAAATACATCTGTCAATTGATCAGTGGGGGCTTTACAGATTGCCAGGCACCAAAATCGTACCTTAAAGATGCTATCTGAATCCACCTACAACTAGTGGAGGAGAGAGAATAGTCTGATTTAATTCTGTCTATTTACCAGGAACTAGACAAAGTCCTAGCTGAAGGGGACTTTGATCATCACTGGGTCCCCAAATGGGGCTATATATATAGTGATCCCAGGAAAGTTGGACCGCAAGAAGCTCCTCAAAATTGGCATCAAGTATAAGGGGATTTATCTGCAAATGGAGCTGACCAGATACGCCAACCAAATGGCAAGGTGGGTTACCTTCCAGAACCTCCCCACTGACCGCAAATGTGAGTGGGTACATGAAGCAATTTGGACTGGGTTGTCATACTATAGGGAAGTATGTGAATTCCACCAAGCTGGTGGAAATAATATCGTGAAGTGCCTCCGCCCTCAGACAGTGGAAGCACTGTATGAACTGGCCCCCTGGATGAACCTGAATAAGATTGCTCTACCCATATTCATCCGCCTGCCCAGCCTTGATAGGGTAGTGTATGTCGAACAGGAGGATGCCAAACAAGTGTGCCAGTTTTGCTATCAGACCAGCTACACAATGGTTCAATGCCACCATCTAAAGGTAAAACTACTCAGAAGTATGAATATGACCCCATCAGGGGAGTTACCAAGGTGGGCACCAAGACCTTCCTCTTCCCAAAAGCCAGAGAATGGATCTCATGAAACTTAATGGAGGTAGTGGATATGAAATTTCAATGACAATAATTAGACCTGGCACACAGAGAGGCGTGGGAATGGGAAATGGCAAAGTGACCTGAAGTGGACAATGAACCGTTTATAAATATGAACCCTGAATCTTATTCAATGGATGAGGGAACCAGCCCAGGACCAGCAGAGAAACATCCAACCCAAGCGGAATGGACAGTCAGGGAGGAGGAGAGATGGCAGAAGGCGAACTAAAGAAGTCTTCCAAGCATGGGTGGCCACAGGATTCCAACAAGTCAAAATCAAAGCCTGACAAGATGAAAGGGAATAAAAAATGAATTGGAAGTCATTGGCGAATGAGCCTGAGGTGACCAGAAAATTTGCAGAAAAGTTGAGATCAACAAAATTGGCCAGGCAATTGCCGACTAACAAATTGAGTTCTGCTGATAAATTGAATGAAGGGGTGCAAATCCAGCTGATGGATGAGGGCAAATCCGCTGGTCCGCCCAAGGAAAACAAGGGGCACCTGGACCCAATCATAAAACCATCCCCATTAACCATCAACAGGGAGATGGGGATGGTGACCAAATTCCCAGTGCACAGGATGCCCAGGAACATAATCCCAGTCCCAACCATCTGATCCTGAAAACTGGATATCGCACCCTGCCAACCATCAACACCACAACCAATGAACAACCTGACCTCTGTATGTGACTCAATTACAACCCAGACAACACTAAACATCATACCTGTAGGTCAGGCAGCTGGAAATGAGGATAGTGACTACAAATGCTTGGGGGATGGTGAGCATACAAATGAGGAGGAGAAAAATGCACCACTTAAAAACTAATAATATTGACCTAATTTTTATTTCATGAACACAACTTGTTACCAAAAAGAAATGGTGTCAAGCTCAAACCACAATGCAAAAAACCATCCGTGGTCTCACCAGATAGGCTACCAAGCCCTATGGATGGACCACGTGGCAATAGTTGCAATGGACAAGAAAATAGACCTGGAATTTGTGGAAGAAACTCACACTTGTAGGATCTTGATAGCAATAGCTACAAACAGAGTAACTGGTAGGAGCATACGAGTGGTAGCATTCTACGCTCCACCAAAGCTCCACAAAAACCATATTTTTTGGGATTTCTTAGTGGAAGTGCCATCTGAAGTGATGACCATAATAGCAGGTGACCTGAACTGCTGGATTAATGTGAGTCAGAATACATACTTGATGAGAGAACGCCCCAACAGTAAAGCTGATAAGATGCTCAATTACCTAGTTAAATTGGGGATGTGCCTAACTATTGACAAAGAGGATGATGACCTGGCCAATCTAACGCGGTGGACATATGATGTTGCTGGATCCCCACTGTCAGGATCACGGTTAGACTATATCCTCATATCATTGGACCTCAGGTCGATGACGTCCAACAGCAAGGTTAGCATAAATGCCAAAAGTGACCACATGGTCATTTGGGTGGAGATCGACCTTGATGAACCTCCGAGGAACCATGAGTGGCAATTGGCACCAGCCACGTTGATGAATGGGGATTGGCGCCAAATGATAGATGCGGGACTGGATCAACTAATAGCACATCTGGACAATAGCCCAGAGCTAGACCCGCTAGAAAGGTGGACCTGATCAAAACAAAGATGAAACATAATAGTATGAAGTTTGAAAAAGTGACCTCCTGCAAGTGAACAGCTGCCATAAAGCAACTGAAGTCTAAATTAGAAATCCTGAGGCTCACCCGCTGGGACAGCGAGGACTGGTGGAGTGAGTACTGAACAATGCACAAAAAATATCGGGCTATAATGATGAAACAAGACTCAGAGAGATGGACCAATGTAACTTACCAATATCAGAGCTTAGCAGGGATGATGACCAAAGAGGGCCTTAAACACCTCAAGGAAATCTGAACTAAGGCTAGGGTATGGGAAGTGGAGACAGCGGATGGGGAAGTATCAACAGACTTTGAAATGATTAAGCATGAAGTTGAGCTTTTTATGGCGATCTCTTCTGACAGTGAGAAATGAGAAAATTGGTGACAAAAACCTTTATTGACCTGGCCAAGCTGGCACTAGGAGGCTGTATGCTGGAAGATGTCACCAAGCTATCCGCCAAAATCTCTATTGATGAAGCTAAGAGGTTTCTAAAAGAGTTGCCAAGAATGAAAGCACCAGGCCCTGACATTATGTGTGCAGAAATATACAGCATATTCTGAGACTGCATCACGCCGGAGCTCAAAGCCCTCTTTAACCACTGTTTGACCCACGGCAAACATGTTTTGGGAGGACATGAGACCTGAATTGAACTTCTGTACAATAAAGGCCTCAGATACTAACTTCAGAATTGGCACCCAATTGCACTATCAAATGCCAATTATAAACTGCTCACGCGCATACTATCTAATTGGCTGATGGCAACAGCACCACACACGCTCCATAGGGCCCAACACGGTTTCAATAAAGGCTGTAGTATTCGGGACAGCATAGGTTCAGTCCAGAGCATACTCCAGGATATGAGGGGCATTGAACAAGGATACCTTATGTTCCTCAACATGGAAAAGGCATATGACTGAGTAGCATGGTCATTCTTACATGAGGCACTGAAGGCGGTCAGTATCCTCAACACGTTTTGGGCATGGATAACGACGCTATACTCAGGTCTGGTAATGAAGGGTATGGTCACGGATGGTGCAACCAACGAAATCTCTGTCAGGCAAGGTCTCCACCAAGGAGACCCCATGTCACTAATACTCTTCAACTTTGCAGCTAATATTCTACTAGCGGCAGCGGACACAAAGCTTTGGGGTTTAGTCCACCCTAACCAAATGCCACTGAAGATGCTAGCATTCACAGATGATACAATTGTAGGAATAAGCTCCTCGACTGTCATGTACATATGACATCATAGTGGGGGTCAACCCCAAAGACAAGGCTGGGAGCTTGGAGGCCCAAAAGGTTAAGCTACAGGGCCTCCCAGACCTGAAGCATACCTTAGACCAGCGCTGAGTAAGGGCAAGATATGCCCAGGTTGGTCCTAGTGGGGTGCCAAGTGCCCAGCCCCTGACAGCAGCTCAAGCTTTAAAATGAACTATCTACCATATTAGGGCGGATGGCTTGGTTCACTTAGTTCTGGAACAAGGGTTTGAAACCCGTTCCAGCTATGAAATAACGCGCTTGGGATGAATCCAACTTCAGTCAATAACTTGAGTGAAGTCAGTTTTAGTCTATTTTACTAACTCAGATGGCAGTATTGCCCTATTGGTGAGCCGCTGCTTGGGCCCACTGCAGCATAACCCCAATTTCCCCATCTGAGCTTAAATACATTTTTCCTGACCAACATTCCTTGTTGGTCAACTTCCCAAATAAACCTATCCCCTGTTATAAGTTTTTTTTTATTTTAAGATATTCATAATGCTCCTGTGCGTGAACCTCTTTAGGAGGTCTCACATTCCATTCCACTTGCCATTGCAAGTGCCATTCTGCTCTCCCCTCATGCACCATTTGTCCGCCCAGGATCCCTCTAACCTGGGCTGCCTAAATCTGTCCAATATGTGCACTGTGTTGCCCTTCTATGGGGTTTTATTATAAAATTTGCAACATTATGCCTCAGCAGTTATTGCTCCAGCACCCTCTGCTGGTCTCTAATTTCTCTGGCACTAACAGCTAGTTACCTGGTGTTGAACCTGTGCACCAAGCACTGCCATGCTGGGAACTGGAGGGTTATAGACACTCTCCTTACATTGACTGACCTCCAGGGTGCCAAGGATCTATTAAACCTTTACCAGCTTGCATCAAACGCAAAAATAAATTTGGCAAAAACCTCAGTGATGAGGGTCAGCAACCTGAACTTCAGCCCACCAACTGACACAATACCAATTATAAGCTCCCAGACAGTCCAATACCTCAGGATACTCTTCAACAACAAGAGACCAGCTGTACTGGAGACCAAACAAGAAGTATTAACAAGCTTATCATTCCAAATGTCATGCTGGAAAAGCGCCAGACTATGCCTCAAGGAGAAAGTTCAGGCGATAAACATCTTCATCTTCTCAAAGCTATGGTATATTGCTCACATGCTGCCAATGAGCCCAAACCTAGAGAAGAAAATCAGGTCAATGCTCTGAACTTTCCTGTGGTTCAAGGCAAAGGTGGCACCAATTCTACTGGAAGCCCTGTCAAAACCAAAGAATGAAAGAGGCATGGGCCTACTGGACTTCAAATCTCATGCCCGGCGCATATGGGGGAAGTCATTTCTGAAGCTAACACAGATGCACATGTGCTGCCCGACTCTAGCATGGGGTGTAAACTGGGCAAGGGCTCAAGGCCTCCAAGAGCCAGTCTCCCCCCAATTGTTACATGAATGAATGGTGAACTACCCAAAGATAACCTCATAAAAAGGAGCCCCACACTACTGGTGACTCTGCAATTGGGTCATGCACCAGGGTGGGTGGTCATTCAAAAAATTGGACCAAGAGGCTGACCAGATTCAAAGGGATATCAAAGCATGTAATTATGCAATGAATACTGCAACAAGCTGGGAGGAATGTAACCAAAATTGCTGATGAATATGCAACCAAGTCAATCAGAATTAGGTATAAATTGATGCTGGTAGAATATGGGGATCCGCTCCCAAAACTGGGGTGCAATTTTCCTACCTGCCCACGAATCCTTAATGACTGGACTACCAAAGGCTATAACACCAACTACCCAACAAAGGAGTTGATTTTGGGCCTGAACTCCCACTTGGTTACAGCCAAACAGCAGTTGGTAACATGGCAGATCCTTAATTGGGTATTCAAATTGGGCAAGCACATCAGGCCGGATTACCAGTACAAAGAATACCCCATATGCACTGAACTGGAAGCAGACATAGCATATTGCTATTATAAATATACCATGTTCAAAAAATACTGGTCCATGATGTAATACATCCTATCAGATGATCATTTGCCTCCGGGTATACATCCATTGCAGGACCTGTTCTTTATAAAAACCCTGAGAACAGCTCCAATCCAACTACAAGCCTTCATTTACCATTATTATGTATGGGTAATTCACTGTGCGCTTGTTGCCAAGGTTATGAGAAATGAGCACCCTCATCACGGAGGTTTGGTATTGAAGACCATTCAGATTATCTCTGATCAGCTCCACCGGATCTCAAAATTCTTGCGCATAATCCCCAGGTGTTATAAGGCCACATATTTGGCTTTCCCACTGGATCACTCATCACACGCAATAAAGATAATAATCATCTGAGAATAGTATGGCCTTTAAGCCCACCACTGCTAGAACCATGGCTAGTGATGGTGATCGCTGATCAGCAATGGTTGGAGGTACTAGAACTCTAGCAGCCCGAATCCCCAGTTTTTATCCTTGGCTGAATTGCCTGTATTCTACCCTCCCCTCTTACTTTCCCTTAAATTTATTTAATAAAGTATGAAGTTTTAAAAAAAGTAGTTGCGCACACTTGTAACCACAAGCTAAGGTGGGGTAAAAATGCTGTAACGGGTTTAAAACCTGTTCTGGCTAGGACAAACATAATTTCCTCCGTTCCCTCTTATCATTAATCAATTAATTAATGATATGGAGTTAAAAAAGGAAGATTCGGGTGGTTTTCATGCAGGGTGTTTCCTGCTACTGCTGAATCTTTTTTTAAAGAAAGAAGTACTCGATAATTTCAGATTTGATCTTATTTGCCAATTCTCACCCACTCGCCTAAATAGATTAAACTTATCTGACTCGATTAGCTTCAGGTGAGCAATTTGGTGAATTATTCAATGATTTTTTGTCAATTCTCACCCACTCGCCCAAACAGATTGAACCCATCAGGCTCGATAATTTCAGATTCGATATGATTCGCCAATTCTCACCCACTCACCCAAATAGATTGATCCTATCAGACTCGATTAGCTTCAGATGACAAAGTGTGAATTATTAGATAATATTTGCCAATTCTCACCAACTCACCCAAATAGATTGACCCTATCAGACTCGAAGGTTTCAGATGTCAGTGAGTGAGTGAATGTATTTTATTAAGTAGATATGTATCTATATATATATAAAACAAAGTCGGGTTAGTTACACCATTTATAACTCAAGAACAGCTGGACCGATTTTTATGATCTTTGATTTGATAGATTTGTCTCCATCCCGAATAGCAGAATAACTATTAACATGGGAAAAATTCACGAAAAAAAATTTATGAAAAAAATTCATTTTCTCATACATTTTGTATGGAATGGCTTTTTTGATGATATCTCGTGAACGGATTGACTGATTTCGATAAATTTTTTTCTTTTGACTCAGCCTCGAGAAGTTTCCACGCGCATTGGAAAAGTAAGAAAATCACAAAAAAATAAAATCCGTATACAACGCCATCTCTGATACATGACAGAAACAAAAAAGGAACAAAATGAACATGGCGTTGTATGCTGGCATTAATAGATTTACCAAATTACTCACCTGAGACTAAACAAAAATCAGTATTAGAGTTTTAAGTAAATTAAGTAATTAGGATAATCAACTCACCAGTCACGAGGGCAACAGTGAAGCTGTTAGTCCGAGTGGCTCAATAGTAGTGTTGGCACAGCCTATAGGCTACAATGTGAGCTTACCATCATCTGATAAACTAAATACCGTAGCGAAGCACCGGTATCTGAATGTTAGGTTTAAATATTTTATAAACCTGCTTAATTTGGTTCACCTAATTAATAAAATACTTTTGACAAGTTAAGTTAAAGATTTAGTAGTTTGGAAGATATCTCACGTACAATGATTTTAAATATATAGAGATGTTTTGGGTAGCAGTTTGGTATTATTTGATTGATTTGATAGGTTATTTTGTTTGCCGAGTGATTGATGGCTTTTGGTCAAATTAATCGGACACAGTTTAGTTTAAGGGGTGATTAGCTATTGGTTGTTTTGACATGATATATGTCCTATGGCTGGGGGCAAGTTCAAAGTATGAGATCATACCTGATGAGCTTAAATGATTATGGGTGTGGATTATTTTTGCATAGGTTAACCAATAAAATTGACTAGATTTAATAGATTTAAAATGAATTATTACAGATGGCAATCAGTAATTTTATTATAGATTGGCCACTTAAATCAACTGATTGATATTATATATATTTATTAATTACTTTCTTAATTAACATACCCTCATAATATCTGAGAAAAGATAAAGTATCCTTTATCAAATTCAAAATCTTAAGAGCATAATAATGTATTTTACTTTATAGAAAGGCACAATGTTGGCACAGTATGAACAATCAGTTAGTCATTACCTATAATAATGGTACACTTACCTGGTGGATGAAAGACATATATTATGCACTTAAGCTTTTTACCATAAGGTAAAAGCTCTAAATCATTTTTGTAAGTTCAGTTAGGTTTACCTGAGTGGTTGGTGGATTTTGGTTAATTTGATTGAGCAATTAGATTTGGCTGAGTGGTTTTGTTTATCTATAATATAAAATCTAAATTAATAAATTGAAAATTTTTAATTTTGTAAACACCATAGTGAAGCACGGGTAAATCAGCTAGTTTAAAATAAATTTAAGGGAAAGTAAGAGGGGAGGGTGGAATACAGGTGATTCAGCCAAGGTAAAAGGACCGGGGTTCAGGTCACTAGAGTTCTAGCACCTCCAACTATTGCTGATTGGCAATTGCCATCGCTAGCCATGGTTCTAGAATTGGCGAGCTTAAAGCCATTTGATTCTCAGTTGATTAGTTGCCTCATTGTGTACAATGAGCGATCTGGCAGGGAAAGCCAGATGTGTGGCTTTATAACACCTGGGGATTAGGCACAAAAATTTTGAGATCTGACGGAGCTGATTGGAAATAATCTGAATGGTCTTCAATACCAAACCTCTGTGGTGGGGGCGCTTGTTGCTCAAAACCTTGGCAACGAGCGCACAATGAATTACCAATACACAATAATGATAAATGAAGGCTTGTAATTGGATTGGAGCCATTTTCAGGGTTTTTTTGAAGAAAAGATCCTGTGATAAAAGTATTCCCAGTGGTGATTGTTTGCCTGATAGGATGTAGCACATTGTGGACCAGTATTTTTTGAACATGGCGCATTCATAGTAATGGTGGGCTATGTCAGCTTCTGGTTCAGCGCATATGGGGCATTCTTTATGCTGGTAGTCTGACCCACTGTGCTTGCCCAATTTGAATGCCCAATTTAGGATCTGCCAGGTTACCAAACGCTTTTTGGCTGTTACCAAGTGGGAGTTCAGGCCCGAGATCAACTCCTTCATCAGGTATTTGGTGTTGTGACCTTTGGTAGTCCAGTCATTTAGGATTTGTGGATGGGTGGGTGGATTGAACCCCAGTTTTGAGAGTGGGTCCCCCTATTCTATCAGTGTCAATTTGTACCTTATTCTGATTGACTTGGTAGCATATTTGTCAGCAATTCAGTTACGCTCCTCCCAGCTTGTTGCAGAAATCATTGCAGAATTATGTGCTTTGACATCCCTTTGAATTTGGTCAGCTTCTCAGTCTGATCACTCAAATGACTATCCGCTCTGGTGCACAGCCCAATTGCATAGTTGCCAGTAGTGTGGAGTATCTTTTGGGAGGTTATCCGTGGGCAGTGCGCCATCCATTCACATAATGAGTGGGGAGAGACTGGCTCTTGGAGGCCTTGGGCTCTTGCCCAGTTTACACCCCATGCTAGGGTCGGGCAGTGCATTTGCATCTGTGTTAGCTTCAGGAACAACTTTCCCCATATATGATGGGCGTGAGATTCAAAGTCCAGCAGGCCCATGCCTCCTTCATTCTTTGGTTCCAACAGGGCTTCCAGTGGTATTGGCACCACCTTTGCCTTAAACCACAAGAAGGTTCAGAGCATTGACCTGATTTTCTTCTCTAAGTTTGGGCTCATTGGCAGCACATGAGCAACATACCACAACTTTTAGAAGATGAAGACATTTATTGCCTGCACTTTCTCCTCAAGGCATAGTCTGGCGCTTTTCCAGCATGCCATTCAGATCAATAAGCTTGACAATACTTCCTGTTCAGTCTCCAGTACCGCTAGTCCCTTGTCAATGAAGAGTATCCCAAGGTATCAGACTGTCTGGAAGTGCATGATAGGTGTTGTATCAGTTGGCGGGCTGAAGCTCAGGTTGCCAACCCTCATCACTGAAGTTTTTGTCAAGTTGATCTTTGCATTTGATGCTAGCTGATAGAGGTTTAATAGTTCCTTGGCACCCTGGAGGTCAGTCAGTGAGCTTATGCCTACTACCATATTGTCAGCAAATGCTAGCATTTTCAGTGGCATTTGGTTAGGGTGGACTAAACCCTGGAGCTTTGCATCCACTGCTGCCAGTAGAATGTTGGCTGAAAAGTTGAAGAGTATTGGTGACATAGGGTCACCTTGTCAGAGACCTTGCCTGACTGGAAAATTTGTTGATTATGCCATCTGCAACAATCACTTTTGTTACCAGGCCTGAGTACAGCGTCGTTATCCATGCTCAAAAAGTGTCAGGGATAATGACTGCCTTTAGTGCCTCATGAAGGAATGACCAAACTACTCAGTCATATGCCTTTTCCATGTTGAGGAAATAAGGTACCCCTGTTTGATGCCCCTCACATCCTGGAGTACACTATGGACTGAACCAATGCTGTCCCATATACTATGGCCTTTGACAAAGCCATTCTGAGCCTTATGGAGCGTGCGCGGTGCTTTTGCCATCAGTTGATTAGATAGTATGCGCATGAACAGTTTATAATTGGCGTCTGATAGCGCAACTGGGCGCAAGTTCTGAAGTTGGTGTCTGAGGCCCTTTTTGTACAAAAGTACAATATGGGTCTCTTGGCCTCCCAGAATTTGCTGGCCATTTTGTAAACAGTGGTTGAAGAGGGCTTTGAGCTCCAGCGCAATGCGGTCTCAGAATATGCTGTATTTTTGCACACATATTGTCAAAGCCTGGTGCTTTCATTCTTGGTGACTCCTTTAGCACCTTCTTAACTTCATTGATAGAGATTTTTGCGGATAGCTTGGTGACATCTTCTGGTGTACAGCCCCCTAGTGCTGGCTTGGCCAGGTCAATAAGGGTTTTTGTCACTGATTTGCTCATTTCTCATTGTCATAAAAGATCACCATAAAAAAGCTCAACCTCTCACTTGATTGTTTCAGGGTCTGTTGATACTTCTCCTTCCGCTGTCTCCACTTCTCATACCCTAGCCTTGGTATAAATTTCCTTGAGGTGTTTCAGGCCCTCTTTGGTCATTGTCCCCACTAGACTCTGATATTGGTAAGTTGCATTGGTACATCTCTTTGAGTCTTACTTCATCATTATGGCCTGATACTTTTTGTGTTGTTTGGTACTCACTCCACCAGTTCTCACTGTCCCGCCGGGTGAGCCTCAGTCTTTCTAATTTAGATTTCAGCTGCTTCACAGTGGCAGTTTACTTGTAAGAGGTCACTTTTTCAAACTTTATACTATCATGCTCCATTTTCACTTTGATCCAGGTCCATCATTTTATTAGGTCCAACTCTTGGTGGCTGTCCAGATATGCTACCAGTTGATCCAGTCCAGCGTCAAACTTTTGGCGCCATTCCCCATCCCTCAGTGTGGCTGATGCCAGTTACCACTCACGGTTCCTCGGAGGTTCATCAAGGTTGATATCCATGTGGATGACCATGTGGTCACTTTTGGCATTTATGCTAACCTCACTTTTGGATGTCATCAGCTTGAGATCTGATAACATTAGGATGTAGTCTAAACGTGATCCTGACAGTGGGGATCCAGCAGCGTCATATGACCACCATGTTAGGTTGGCCAGGTCATTGTCCTCTTTATCAATAGTTAAGCACATACCCAATTTGACTAGGTAATTGAGCATCTTGTTGGCCTTACTGTTGGGATGTTCTCTCATTGGTAACATATTCCGGCTTGCCTTTGTCTAACAGTTCAGGTCACTTGCTATTATGGTTGTCACTTCAGATGGCACTTCTGCTAAGAATTTTCAAAAAATACGGTTTTCATGGTGCTTTGATGGGGCATAGACTGCTACAACTTGTATGCTCCTGCCAGTTACTCTGTTTGTAGCCATCTCTATCAAGATCCTACCAGCGTGAGTTTCTTCCACAAATTCCAGGTCTATTTTCTTGTCCATTGTGACTATTGCCACATGGTCCATCTATAGGGCTTGATAGCCTATCTGGTGGGACCATGGGTGGTTTTTCATGTCACAGTTCATGCTTGGTACCATTTTCTTTTGGTTACCAGCTTGTGTTTCAGAAATAAAAATTGGGTCAATATTATTAGTTTTAAATGGTGCATTTTCCTCCTCCTTGTTTGTATACTCACTATCCTCCAAGCATTTGTAGTCGCTATCCTCATTTCCAGCTGCCCAACCCATGGGTATGAGGTTTAGTATTGTCTGGGTTGTGGATTGAGTCCCGTACTGAGGTCTGGTTGGTTGACAATGGTGGCATTGATGGTTGGCAGGGTGCAATATTTGGTTTTCAGGGTCAGTTGGTTGGGACTGATATTATATTACTGAGCATCCTGTGTACTGGAAATTTGGTTGCCATTCCCATCTCCCTGTTGATGGATAATGGGGATGGTTTTATGATCGGGTCCAGGTGCCCCTTGTCCCCCGCTGGTGGAGCAGCAGATTCTCCCTCATCTTTTTTTAGTACTAGATGGTCCCAACAGATTCTCCCTCATCCATTGGTCAGATTCACACCCCTTTGTTCAATTTAATGGCAGAACTTGATTTTTCAGTCGGTGATTGTCCAGCCAATTTTGTCAATTTTGTCACTCCTGCTAATTTTTCACTGGTTGCCTCAGGTTTATTTGCCAATGACTTCCAATTTGATTTAGTATTCACTTTCATCTTGTTGGCCTTTGATTTTGATTTTCTGGCTTCCTGCATCTGCCCTTGCTTGGGAGACTTTTTGGGTTCACCTTCTACCATCTTTCCTCCTCACAGACCATCCATTCCACTTGGGTTGGATGTTTCTCTGTTGGTCTGGGGTCAGTTCTCTCATCCATTGTGTAAGATTTGGGGCTCAGATTTATAAATGGTTCATCATCTGCTTTGGGTCACTTTGCCGCTTCTCATTCCCACACTTCTCTATGTGCCAGATCCAATTCTTGTTGCTGGCGTTTCATAACTGCTACCTCCATTAGGTTGCATGGGATCCATTCTCAGGCTTTTGGGTAGAGGAAAGTCTTGGTACCCACCTTAGTGATTCCCCCGATGGGGTCATATTCATACTCCTGAGTAGTTTTACCTTTACGATGGTGGCATTGAACCATTGTGTAGCTGTTCTGGTAACAGAAACGGCACACTTGTTTGGCATCTTCCTGTTCAACGTATACTACCCTATTGAGGCTGAGCAGGCAGATGAATCAGGGTAGAGCGATTTTGTTTGGTTTTATCCAGGGTGCCAGTTCATACAGTGCTTCCACTGTCTGAGGGTGGAGGCACTTCATGATGTAATCACCACCGGCTTGCTAAAATTCTCATACTTCCCCATAGTATGACAATCCAGTCCAGATCACTTTGTGCACCCACTCCTATTTGCAATAGGTGGGGAGATTCTGGAAGGTTACCCACCCTGCGGTTTGGTTAGCATATCTGGTCAGTTCTGTTTGCAGATAAATCCCTTTTTTATTTGATGCCAATTTTGAGGAGTTTCTTGTGGTCCAATTCACCTGGGATTGCTATATCTATATAGCCCCGTTCAGGTACCCAGTGGTGATCAAAGTCCCCTCTGGCTAGGACTTTGTCAAGTTTCTGATAAATTGATATTATCAGGTCAGACCATTTTTCCTCCTCCACTAGCTGTAAATGGATTTGGATAGCATCCTTTAGGTATGATTTTGGTGCCTGAGGGTCTGTAAAGCCCCCACTGATCAACTGATGGATGTACTCAATGTGGCTCCCTGTTCTATTCCAGGTGTTGTCTTCAGTATGCGCCACCGCTGCACTGTAGGATTTGGTTTTTGCGCTTGGTTTGGGTACTTTGGTAGGGGTCTTTCCCTTCAAAATCCAACTTACCAATTCATTGAGGCTGAACCTCTGGTTGAGAAACGCTTTGATCTGGTGGATGCTGATATCTCAGTGGCTGATACTTTTAGCCATTTGCACTCTGATCTTGAGGCTCTGCCACTCTAGGGTATCCAACAGTGAGAACCCCAGTCAGTACCACTTGAGGGCAGATTCTGGGCCACATGTTGGGTGGAGGTATTTTGAAGAACTTCCAGCGTAATCAAGCTACACTGGAACCAGTCCCTTACTGTGATACTATTCCAGTCCCCATCTGTAAATACTCATGCCATGGCTGCTGGAACACCTGCTTCACTCCATTGGAATGCTTCAGAGGGGGTGAAACCTTTGGCAGCATATGGGGCCACTAGCGTCAGTTCTGGGAAGGATTGCTTACAATCCCAGATAGTTTTGATGCAGTCCCTGCTTTGAGCCATTCTCAGCCCAATTATGGGGTTGTGACCCCTTTCATTGCTGTTGCTACCTGTGGTGAAATCTTGTGTTTCATCCACAGTTGGGCTGATTCAGGGGTGAACCCCACTGCGTCCCAGTCTGCAGCTTTGGCAATTGTTGTAGCATTGCACCAGATTTTCCACTTTTAATCAGAAATGGTCAGCCTCTAAAAGTTTCATAAATCAGTTTAGTCACCCCCAGCTCTGCCCATTTTGTGCACTAGGGTCATACTGGCCCCTGCTCAGAAACCAGTATTTTATCTCCATCAGTGTGAATCTGTTGGTGGACCAGTTGATGGCCTCTTCTGGTGGCCAATCCCAGAAGGGTCCCCATTCCACCACTTTTTCCTTTATCCAGCCCACTTTCATCAGGTCTGATGCAGTGGCTGGTGAAATTTGGGTGTATGACCAGTGTAAGGCCTCAGCGGCCTTAAACCTAGCCATATTCCATGGTAGTGCCTCCTATGAGGAGAAAGTAGTGTTATACCATTCCAGTACCATGTCCACTGGAATGGAGTGTCAGGCCCATTTGAGGGCAGTAGTGGCATTTGAGAATCATTTCACATACTCAGCTAAATTTGTTGGGTTGAGGCCTGAGCTCCTGATGGCTTGGGCATATCATGCTGTAATGCCTGCCTTGTTGTACTTCACTGCATTTAAAAGGTCAATGCCAGCCTCAATCCAGGCCTTTGCATCCACCGGTTTTAAATCTTTGCATATTGCAGCATCAATTACCTTGTTCTCCATGGGATTTTCATCCATTCCAGGGTGTATTCAGTCCTAACTTATGACGCCTTGAATAGTACCACTATGTCAATTGAGATTTGGGTGTT
Source organism: Massospora cicadina (assembly GCA_022478985.1). Classification (NCBI taxonomy): domain Eukaryota; kingdom Fungi; phylum Entomophthoromycota; class Entomophthoromycetes; order Entomophthorales; family Entomophthoraceae; genus Massospora; species Massospora cicadina. Next base: position 96,794 of record JAKSZP010009472.1, on the reverse strand, counting down.
GAGTCAGCGTTTGGACACTCCAGCAGAAAATTTGTGGTCTCACCACATAGCTGCAATGGCTGGTTTGATATCTTTGAAGACCCACTGAGTCACCATAGAGTATGGGAACTGGAGGGCCTCCCATTGTTTAACCTCGTGGGTGGACACACCTTGGCATGCCAACATGTCTAGCATGATTTGGGTGTATTTTACCAGGGCCCTGGCCACCAACTTGACCACTGTCAGAGTTTCAGCTTCTTCTGGTAGTACTTTTAGTTTTTTTGCCAAATTTTCTTGGGTGTCTGATCCCTCAGATTCAGTCCCCAATATAGTTTCACCCCCATTGGGGTTGGCCCCAATGGATCATATTGGTTCAGCAATTAGCTGTTTGGGATTAGCTGTCAATTCATAGTTGAGCTAGAGCCCCCTGTCAACATGAATTTGTCAGGGATTGCACCTGATAGTGTATCAGGGATCACACCCAATGATTTTCTCATGTCACCAAATCAATTTTGATTGGGGGCCATTTGCCCCCCAACCAGGCCTTTTCAGAATTGGAGCCTGACTTCTTCTTCACTCGAATACCCTGAGCAGATTCAGTAAGTTTCTCCATGTTGGTAGAAAACTTTTTATAGCTTTGCTCTGTTGGTTTGAGCTGCTAATTTTTGTCAATTGAATCTGAGTCAGTTTTGGATCCTACCAATAATTTGTCCAGGTTTTTTATTTTTTCCACAAAAATTTTCTCACCCTGTGAGGCCCCAATTCCCTCTACTGGTTAAGGTTCAGTGGGAAATATTTCTGACACCACTGTTCTCAGCATCAGGTCTTGCACCTGGAAGGTTTCTCTTGTCATCTGGTTGTCAGCAGTCACTGATCCTAGGGTGTCAACCCCATTATCCATGCTAGTTGCAAGGGCCCTATGACCCATCAATGCATTCACATGTTTCATCATCATTAGTGTCACTAGATCATTAATTGATGTACATATGTTGTATTGCCCTTTCTTATTTCTAGTCATGTGGGGGCTTGGGCCAGCGGAAAGTTTGTTAGATGGTACATCTATTATAGCATCCTTCATATTATTATTGTTAATTAATATAGGCACAGGCAAGTTGTCCATTTCTATGTGCTGCACACAGATGGGTGGATTGACTTCCCTACACTTGGGTGGTTGGCCATTGTTCACTGCTCTATATTTGCAGTGCACACTGGCAGTTGGTTTCTTTCTAAATTCTTATTCAGTTCACTTTTTGATTTAAAAATTCTTATTCAGTTCACTTTTTGATTAAAAAAGTGATGTATGCAAGAGAGAGAGAAAAAAAAAGCTAACCACCCTTTAAAAGTTTACCATATAATTGACTAATAAAATCAACTAAAATAATAAAAACTATAAGTAAAAACTGCTAACCTTATACCTAAAACAATAGACTAATTAAGTCAAGTGAACAATTTTATATATATTCCATAGAATATTTGTGTCAAGTTTATCTGAGATTGATAAATAGTCTAGGAGTAGGTGTTGAAATAAACATGCATTTATAATGATTTATTTATAAGATGATTTTCTAAACCACTCAACTAAAATGCTATCTAATTTAATATAAATTAAATAAATTTGAATCTATTTACCAGCTACTTGCCTGCTATCATATACAGTTTTAGTTAGGCTAATCCAATCATCACTAAAGTAATTTGACCATCTCAGGTATTATTCTTTTAAAAGTTAAATGACAAAACGCAATGATTGTATCCTATCATAACGGTAGATAAAATGTTAAGAAAGTTTCTACCAACCTTTAGCCATAAGGCATATATCATGCACTTAAGTATTTTACCATAAGGTAAAACGTTGATCATTTTTTTGATTTAGGATTGATTAGATAAATTTAAATACTTAAACTTATGGGTGGCCATCTACCATTATAAAAGCTAAGATAAACCCAAGCAAAGCTTGGGAAAAACGGGTTTGAACTTTTTAAATCAACCGACAGCCTAAAACCACCAACCACTTACCAAGACCAATCAACTTATCGAATCAACTAATCATTAACCGCTAACTAAAACTATCAAGTCTATTAATCAATCTAAACCCACCAATTGCTTGGCAAAACCATTTAAACTGATGAATCAAGAAATTTCAAACTTCTCAGCCGTTACGATATACCAAATACCATCGAAAATATAGGATTTTCACTTGATACATATAAAACTTTTTAATTTGAAAATGAAAGTTAATTTATTTTAATTGAATATTGTATTGTCATCGGAGATACATAAGTGTGCCAAAATCAAAAACCTCTAGCTAGTCTAGAAGGTAGTTAAAAATCAATCGCAAGATTTGAACATCCTCACATCGATGAATCCCCCCCTTGGGTTGGGACCATCTAGTACTAAAAAAAAAGATTTGAACATCCTCCATCATGAGTTAAAGAAAAGCAATTAAAAATATTCTATCTCGTTTAAAGTCGGCCGATCGAAGGAGGTTTGAATTCGTGGGTTAAAAAATTTAAAGCTCGCAAGCCGAAATTTTAAATTGGGGTTCTAAAGGTGAAGGCATCCTCGTGGTGGGGTAAAAAGACCTTTGGCTTCTAATAACCTGAGGCGATGAGTGTCGATAGGGCAGCTATTTTAGTTTCGTTAAGCGAGATCCTTAAAGCCAATGACCTGAGGTGAGATTCTTTATTTTATTTAGGGGTGGTTTAATACGCTTCGCCGTACCTTTAAACCCGGGGGTGATCTTGCTCCTCGTGCGTCGTTAGCTCGGTTTTTTTATAGATTCTCGGTCTCGTCGGTTTTTTTTGAGTTGGTCCGAACCGAATTAACCTTTTACCTCACCGCAGCTCCATCACCGAGAAGAAGCTCAGGCGGCTAATCGAGGAGGACTTGGGGTACCCCGAGTTTGCGCTCGATGAGCCCGACACTAAAAAGTTCCTCAAGGGGGAGATACTGAAGCTCCTGGTAAGCTCTCCCAGTTGCGCATGGCAATCATAATAAACTTTGGTTGCTCGGCGCCAAAGGTGGTCCGGTTATAAAAGTTTTTGGGCCCCTTAAGCATCTATTAATCCTCTTTTAACCAACCTACAGCTAAGATCCTTTACATTTAGCTACAGCCCGTGATATATTTATAGCATTTAGCGCGTCTTAAAACCCCCGCGATAATCGTGGTACCCGAACCTATCTAACCTTATAGGGGAAAAAATCCGACGGCGGGCATCAGGAGAAGGATCCCGCGGCCTATGAATCTAAACCTTCCCCCGAAACCGAGCCCACCGGGAAGCCGGTCCAGAAACGATCGCTTGCCTCGAAGGATAAAAAGGCCGTCCAATCCCCAGCCGGGTTGGCTAACAACGGATCCGATACGCCAGCGCAAAAAAAGAAGGCCAGGACCGCCATAACGAAGGCCAAGCGGGATGCGCCGGCGCAGAAGGCTGACGCGGGGGTGGGGGAAGATACCATCAGCGCAAAGGCGAGTAGGGTGCCGCCTCTAGATCGAGGTTCTAACTCGGGTCATGTTTAGAACCGAAGGGAAGTGCAACCCCAAAGCGGGCGGCGAGGAAAACGAAGGCGTCGGAGGCCGCGGACCCGGCGTCCGGGAACGCCTCCCAACCCAAACCTTTGGTGCCGCCCCAGCTTCAAACAACCAAAACCGAGGCTTCAGGTAGTAGGGATCGGATATCGTGCTGAAACGCTTAGCCGAGGGTTCGGCCAATGCTGATGGAGAGGTACCGTTGATAGGTTGATATGCTAAAGAGTGTAGGGGTAAATAACGGGGCGTATAACGTATTTAACCTTGAACCAGATCGCAGGATGAGGGGCTTAGCTCCCTCGAGGAGAGCGACGAGGAAAAGAAATCTGCACCCGGAAGAAAAGCCACACCAAAACAGTCCACCACTAGGTCCAAGGTAAACTGAAATTCAACTTGGTTCACCGGCCAAGGGCCCAGCACAATTTAGCGATAAGGTGGCCAAGAAAATCAACTCCCTTAAGGCCTACGTTGTGAGATGCGGCGTAAGGAAGAACTGGTAAGGGGGTGGGTAACCCTATTTAAACCGCGGGTTAGGAAGGTCACCCTCGGCGATTTGGGGCCCCGCCAGCAAGTGCAGAAGCTTACCCAGATTTTGGAGGAGCTTGGGATGAAAGGTACGAGGCGGATTTAGGTTTAAACCTTAGGCCGGCCCACCCTCGAAAAATGCAAGGCGATTGCTGCTAAGGAAGCCTTGAAGAGGGAGACTGAAGGTAAGGCGTTTCGCTCAGCTGACGATGGTAGGCCTGGACTTGAGCAACATCATCGCGGAGGAGCGGCGCCCCCGTAGAGCGCGCCCCTCCATCAACTACTCCAAGTTTGATGCCCCGTCCCCCGTCGAAAGCGATAAGGATGCCGCTGAGGTTTCCGAAGAATCGAGTGAGTCCGAAGATGAATGGAATAAGGTGTCCTCCTCCGACGATGAACCACCCGCCATGCGAAAACGCTCAAGGAACGTCATCCACGAGAGTGAAGAGGACGCCCCACCGGGGTCGGAAAAGGTAAAGCCACTATCCAAACCAAGCTAAATCCCCACTAGGCCCACTCTACCAGGGAGGCTGGCGAACTTGAGCTTCCCGAGGATGGCTCCAATAAAAGCTCCCCAAAAGCCTCTGGCCCATCCCCCGATCCTGCAAAGGGTGAAGGCGCATCTGTAACCATTTCAAAGGGTGAGGAGGATTCTGGGGACGAGGCCGAGGATGGGTCTATCCAAGCCCCAGCATCCCAAGATGAGCTTCAAGAGGCCACGGAAGGAGAAAGCTTATCTTTCCACGATCCACCTAACGCTGAAAGTGTTCTAGTCAACGATACAGGAAAGAATTCGCCAGACGTATCTGAGGTTGAAGCCAAACTGGGCTCTGATCCCTATTCGGAATCGAATTTGGGGTCTAAACAACTGGACTCAGTTACGCCCAACATCGAAGCTGGCCATGAGTCTAACCTAGCCTCACCTCCTCTAGGAGTGGAACCTGCTGGGGATGGTATGCAAGTGGATGACTCGAAAGTTGAAACCCAAAGCCAATCTCCAGACCGTGATTCGCCTAACCGATCTCAGGGCAATGAACTAGCCGAAACCCTCTTTGCTGATTCCGAGTAGGCCTTTGGGGTGCGATACCAGTAAAAAGTTTTGTTTGACATTCAATTCCGAAGCTTAAATATACTATGCTTGGGCAGCTGGTTCGAACCCTTCGCGCCTTATGATATGTGCTTGGCTTAGGATTCCAAATCCTTTAGAGTTCTAGTCGAGGTTAAACCTATCTTGATCAGAGGATGGCGCTTCTAGAACTACACTTTTCAATTTGCAATCCGTTGTTTTAGACGAGTAGCTGGGTTTGAAATAGATTTCATAGCCGGTAAATCCTTGTTTACCGACGCTACCCTTGATTGGTGGGGCTACGCCTTCGAGCTAGATGGTCCCTATACTAGGGGATAATTTGAGTTCGGTGAATCGATGTAAACTTTTAACCTGGGGTGGATGGTTTTATGGGGTTATAAGGATGGCTTTGATTCTACCAAGCTATCAAACCCAAAGCAGCGTTGAGATTTAGGCTTTAATATATCCCCGCAGCATCGCGTGCATCGATATCATCTCATGTATAGATGCTTTTTAAACTGTGATCGAAAAACAGATCAGAAAGTGGAACTTATAGGCAAAACCCCAAAAACGGTCCAACCCTTAACCCACAATAAACTGTTAGGCTCCGAGTGATCCAGCTCTTAACCGTTGAGTTTATACCCAACTTGATTTATTGGCTAAACCTTCCCCCACGATCTCAACCTAGCGGATTGGTGAAGCTGATGCCCCCTAAAAGCTTCCCCATGAGCTCATCACTTGTCAGATCTAGGGCAGATTGGTATCGTAGAGTATCAGCGCTCACCCCTAACATTATATATAGCTTGCCAGCCACTTTAGCCTGACCTTAATCCCAAAGTTGTACCATCTAGGGTTGCAACCTCATTAAAGCTTTGTAAGGCAGGTTGTTGGGATTTGTTGGCCGGATTTGGTAAAGGTACCAATCAGGTAATCATCATTTTAGAACCGTGGAACTACGCAAGCTTGAGCTAGGGCTATTGGATTTACCATATCGAATAGTGTTTGACAATTACAAGTCTGATGTTGTATAAAGAGTTATTCAAGTTTTGAATTAAATGAAATCAGCTAAAAGATCCTGGATGATTCATGGTGGAACCCTTTAAAACAGGGCAATACTTTAATAATAATGCTCAGCCAAAAAGCTTGAGTTTGGGTAGCAGGGATATTCCAAATTGTTGACAGAATCAAGTCATTTGGAGGTCCCTCCCTGTCAGAAAACTACTCTTATTCAAGCTATGCCACAAAGACTGGCCTCTTTTATAGGGTTGGAGGGGGTCCAACAAAGCAAAAATATTTTCCCACCTTCTGATTGGACTAAATATATAAAGTCCCTTCCTCACAGGTATATTTTCCCAGTTGTTGCTTCCCTATCTACCCTTGCATTGAAGCAAGGCAAGTCTTAACTGATCCAATAGGTCAAATCCTAATACTCTAAAATTCAGATATTGTTAAGCTATCCAAACTTTGAGCCTTGATATTTAAATATTAGTATCAACTTATTAAGAGGGTTCACTTTTTATCCTCTTGCTGACACTAATTTTTATTTAACTAAGGTAAATAAAAAAATTATTTGAGGTGGGTCAACCTTGGGATAAATATACCACACTGAGAATATTTTCTAGCCAGTACAGGTTCTAAACTCAAAACCTGCACTAGGGGTGGAAGCAGTTTTATTCACTTGGCTAACCACCCTTCCCCTCGCTGACACTAATTTTTATTTAACTGAGGCAAGCCAACCAGGGGACAGACATTACTGAGTATTTATGGAAAATGAAGATAGATAAAATTGGGCACCGAGGGGTACTCAGGTTATCCCTGTTGCCAGCGGGACTGCTAGGTATGGGGGGATTGGTGTGCTACTCTGAGGGAGTTTCCCCCGCTATGGAGCAGGTGTGAAGGAAGGGGTCTGTGTGAAGGAACCAGAGTGGGAACCACGATTCTATGAGCGCCTGTTGCCTTGGCCTCATATATCCATAGAGCCAGGCTTGGAAGTGCTCCAGTAAGTGGACATGGAACCTGTTGATAACCCAATGGATGGTTGGGACCGTGCCCTTGAATGCATCTAAGGCAATGGTGTGGATTGTCCACATTGCAATGGTTATCATTAGGGAGTGGAGGGTAGATGGGATTGGTGATTTGATCTGGAGTACGAGGAGGCTCTTTGATATAGAAAATTCCTGCTCGTTTTGGATCTTAAGCAGGCGCGCAACTTCCTGCCATATGGCTTTGGTTGGGGGGTATGTTTCTAGGTGGTGATGTAGGGAGCCCTCCCCTCCACATACTGCGCAGGTTGTGTGGAGGGAATTGGAGCAGTCTGCCATCCTATAGGTCCTTCTCAGACAGCTTCAGGCGTTGGCTCTTACCCTCAGCTGTAGGAGTGGGTGGTGCATCATTCTCCACACTGTCTTCTGTGTGGTTAAATCATAGGGGATGTCCAACACATCTAGGTATTTGATTCTAGCAATGGTTGGGGTCATAGCAAGCATGTTTCTCTGTGGGTGGTTTTCTGGATTTCTTAATTTAAAGTGGGGGCTGGGTCATCCCCTTCCCTGCACAGCGCCAGTGCCTCGCTGACACTAATAAAACTATAAAAACTCAACTTTTAGTATTAATTTAGAAAGTTTCATTATTCTAACTAATGACAAAACCCCCTTTACATTATTTTAGCAGTAAAGATTTAATTTCTCCTGCAATTTGTTGAAATCTGGGGTAAATTTGTACTAGTGAGCATATATCCTTTCCCAATTCCAACAAGTGATGCTCACTACAGAGGGTAGTACATCACAAAAACCACTAAAATAGAGGCTGTTGAGAGAATTGACCCTTCTAGCCTCCCCACTGCTTGTAACCCAGGAATAGCTGCATTGGAACAACAGCTTGCCAATGCTCTAGCTCAGCTCAAAAAGCTTGAAAAGCACACTTTTCATAGGGCCCCTCCAGTGATTCAAAAACCCCCTTTGTGAGACAAGTTTACCCCAGGTGAGGGTAGCATTGCCTTGTTCCTCTATGTTTATAAATATGTTATGGAAGGAACCACCAATGAGCAGAGAATTAAGTACTGCCTCCTGTGCTTGAGTCGCCTGGCCCAAGAGATAATGGTTCCCAATATAGCCACACTCTGCACCTGGGTAAAGGTAAAGGAAGACCTTGTGGAAGAATTTGGTTCAATTAAAGTTTATGTTGGAGAAAACAGGCCTACATGTGCCTTATCATGAATAAGGGATAATTTATCTCATTTGTTGAAAAGTTCTATAGGGAAGCTCAGCCACTATAACTTGTAAAAATTCTATTCCTTGATGATGCCCTTGTGGCCATTCTAGCTGGCTTAGCTTCTCACCCTCCTATAGCCCAGATCTTATCTCCATTAAATGTCATCTCCAGATTAACTGTGATATTAAGGAGGCACTGCTGGAAGTGGCAGATATTTAAAACATTGAAGCTACTTTAGGTGTTGGGTCAAACCCCCAGGTTCTGACCATTAAGGATTACCCAACTGTAGCCCCACTGCAGGAGGTGATGATGAGCCCTATGGGCCACCTTATTCTGGTTACTACTCTAAGCCCAGCACCTGTGGTGCAGCTCAAACCTGATCTTCCTCCAACCAACCAACCTGGGACTCTCAAGCCTGTAAGTCAGATTGCACCATTGTCAATAGAGCAGCGCTCTCTGCCCCCACCTCGCCACCAAGATCCTCCTTTGTCAGCCAAAGAGCCTCTCCACGTGGCTTCCAAGCCTAAACCCTTTCTTATGTGCCATTCACCCCCACTAACAATGGGTTAAATGACCAGGTCACCAAAGCTAGACCACTCATTTCAAAAAATCACACAGCAGCTGATCAACCCAAAGCTGGCATAGTTAAAGTATCCACCTCCATGACGTTATCTCCTCCAAACTAGCAACCTAAGGGTTCTTCTCCAGTGGCCAAAAAAGTTGGTGCTGCTACAATGCTCCCTTCAAAAACTAAAAGGGTAGATGAGCGCAAAAAAGCCCTCCCTGTGAGGAGATTAAGCCAGTTTCTCAGCCCCCTCTTAGCAACTTGTTGAGGTGCATTGATAATCCCTCTGATGACAAGTATGAAGGGGGTGGTGAAGGTGTGGGCTATTATGTCTTGGGAGCTCCCGTGGAAGTGCAGATTCTGGCTAGGCTGAGGCCAGAAAGAATTGGATGGCTATGATTGCATGACAAACCTATCTTCAACAGTTGTTGAGGCTTTCAGAGGTGATTGATACTGCCAGTGATGCTGATCAGCTTATTGGTATAGTGATCCAATCTACCCAGCAGGTTCATACCCTTCTATCTATAAAAGATAAATACCCTGAGATGGCCCAACGCCTTAGCTCCTCTCTACGTTTGAAGGAGGTTCTCGCCCTCCCCTACTTTTGGTAGCACAATAACCAAGGTAGAGGTTGTCATTAGTAAGGTGTGAGTTCTAGACATCCTTGATATGGGTGCACCAGTGAATGTAATCTCTTTGAAGCTCATCAATAAAATTAAGTTGGAGCCTGACCTGGGCTATTTGCAAGAGTTTGGAACTTTAGGGCCTAACAATTTGTGAGCTATTGGAGCCTACTATTCTCTACCCATATAAATTGGGAAACTCCTACTGGCTGCCCCTGCTGTGGCATTAAACAATAAATGCATATGACCTACTAATTGGCACTTAATTTATGATTGAGTATGATGGAATCATCAATATGAAACAGGGGTTTCTCTCTCTTCTAAATTATGAAGTTCCCCTAGTATAACTACGTTGAGCTCAAGAAAAAGGAATACACCTGTGTCATTTAGTACTTTTCCTCTGCCCTCAAACGTTTCTTATACCACGTTGGGCAGAAACATAAAAAAGCTTCCTCACACCATAGATTTTTCAAAGGGCATTTCCTTGTATGTGTCAGAAGAGATAGTAGTCAAAGCAGGTGAATAAAAGGTGATAAGCACCAAGATTACTATGCAAATCCCCACAACTGCCTTCTGCACATAACAAGCATTGATGGAATAAGCCCTTTGGAACCCCAGGTGTTGCCAGGTATCCTATGTCAAGACTGGGATCCCAAGGCCCAGTCCACCACCGGCCCTACACCACTCACCCCCAAATGTGGCCATACCAACTCTGATTGGTCCTGTCCAATTGGATGGCCTTGCTGAGCACGCTGTGCTGAGGTGCGGTGCACCAGCCTCTGTCACCTCGGACCCCAGGCAGAGGTCCCTCCCAAAACCTCTATCCGCTCACAGGGTCAATGGGCTGAGGTGTGGCTAACTGGCCTCTGTCGCATCAGGCCACTCTGGCTCCGCCAACCAGGGCAAGGCCTCCAAAAAGGAGCCCAGCGCATCCACCCCCTTTTCTGGAGCCCCGCCATCTGCTGGCCCATAACTCGCATTAAATAAATTAAATTTTAATATAACAAATTAGCAAAAAGTGGCCTTTATTGGAAGAGGTGAACTTAAAGTTGGAATATAATTCCAAAGTGAGGGCCCAACAGACTTTGAACTCACTTTAAAATACTTCCAAAAAGGCTAGAAGAATTGTGGGTAATGAGGGGTGCAAAAGCCTCCTGAATTGATGGCAACCAGGCAACTTGGCGGAGAAATGGAGGGGAGCCTCAGAACAAACAACCAATCAGGTGAACTGATTAATTTAAATTTATTCCGTTATTGACCCAAATAGGAGAATCCTACTTGGAATAATGGAATTGCAACTATTGACACACATGAATCTCATAATTCTCAACCTTATGGGATTCATGTGCAATCACAATTGTTACACTACCTTTTACTAAAAAGGAAATACTGACAGAATTGGACCTGAACTGGCAAGGCAGGCGTGCAGCAACCAACGACTTTTTTGAGAGAGGACCTTTTTTGTGAGCAGCTTGGGGTATTGACCCGAAATCCAGAGCCCCTGGATCAAATCAACGGGTTCTCTGGAGGTCTCCTGGCGGGCACAAGAGGCCATCAACCGCCAGAAGTCTGGCCCACCCCCAAGCTCCTCATCCCCTTCGCTGGAAGGCCCCACAAACCAACAAAAAGGACTGATAGCATGTGGCAATGCTTGGGACATTGACTGCGGCCATCTTGCGGGCTGCCTGAAAGCACAGCCCACCAAAGAAGGGTGACTTTGGAATTATGTCAAGACTGGGCTCCCAAGGCCCAGTCCACCACTGGCCCTACACCACTCACCCCCAAATGTGGCCAAACCAACTCCAATTAGTCCTGTCCAATTGGACGGCCTTGCTGGGCATGCTGTGCTGAGGTGCGGTGCACCAGCCTCTGTCACCTCAGACCCCAGGCAGAGGTCCCTCCCAAAACCTCTATCCGCTCACAGGGTAAATGGGCTGAGGTGTGGCTAACTGGCCTCTGTTGCATCAGGCCACTCTGGCTCCACCAACCAGGGCAAGGCCTCCAAAAAGGAGCCCAGTGCATCCACCCCCTTTTCCTGGAGCCCTGCCATCTGCTGGCCCATAACTTGCATTAAATAAATTAAATTTTAATAAAACAAATTAGTAAAAAGCGGCCTTTATTGGAAGAGGTGAACTTGAAGTTAAAATAGAATTCCAAAGTGAGGGCCCAATGGGCTTTGAACTCACTTTAAAATACTAAAAAAAAGGCTAGAAGAACTGTGGGTAATGAGGGGCGCAAAAGCCTCCTGAATTGATGGCAACCAGGCAACTTGGCAGAGAAATGGAGGGGAACCTCAGAAAAAACAATCAATTAGGTGAACTGATTTATTTAAATTTATTCCGTTATTGACCCAAATAGGAGAATCCTACTTGGAATAATGGAATTGCAGCTATTGACACACATTAATCTCATAATTCCCAACCTTATGGGATTCATGTGCAATCACAATCGTTACACTACCTTTTACTAAAAAGGAAATACTGGCAGACTTGGACCTGAACTGGCAAGGCAAGCGTGCAGCAACCAACGACTTTTTGACAGAGGACCTTTTTTGTGAGCAGCTTGGGGTATCGACCAGAAATCCAGAGCCCCCAGATCAAATCAATGGGTTCTCTGGAAGTCTCCTGGCGGGCACAAGAGGCCATCAACCGCCAGAAGTCTGGCCCACCTCCAAGCTCCTCATCCCCTTCGCTGGAAGGCCCCACAAACCAACAAAAGGGACTGATAGCATGTGGCAATGCTTGAGACATTGACTGCAGCCATCTTGCGGGCTGCCTGAAAGCACAGCCCGCCAAAGAATGGTGACTTTGGAATTATGTCAAGACTGGGCTCCTAAGGCCCAGTCCTCACTGGCCCTACACCACTCACCCCCAAATGTGGCCATACCAACTCCGATTGGTCCTGTCCAATTGGATGGCCTTGCTGAGCATGCTGTGCCGAGGTGCAGTGCAAAGCCTCTGTCACCTCGGACCCCAGGCAGAGGTCCCTCCTGAAACCTCTATCTGCTTATGGGGTCAATGGGCTGAGGTGCGGCTAACCAGCCTCTGTTGCATTGGGCCACTCTGGCTTTGCCAACCAGGGCAAGGTCTCCAAAAAGGAGCCCAGTGCATCCACCCCCTTTTCCTGGAGCCCTGCCATCTGCTGGCCCATAACTTGCATTAAATAAATTAAATTTCAATAAAACAAATTAGCATAAAGTGGCCTTTATTGGAAGAGGTGAACTTGAAGTTTTAATAGAATTCCAAAGTGAGGGCCCAACGGGATTTGAACTCACTTTAAAATACTTCCAAAAAAGGCTAGAAGAACTGTGGGTAATGAGGGGCGCAAAAGCCTCCTGAATTGATGGCAACCAGGCAACTTTGCAGAGAAATGGAGGGGAACCTCTTAGAACAAAAAACCAATCAGGTGAACCGATTTATTTAAATATATTCTGTTATTGACCTGAATAGGAGAATCCTACTCAGAATAACGGAATTGCAACTATTGACACACACGAATCTCATAATTCCCAACCATATGGGATTAATGTGCAATTGCGATTGTTACATCCTAGACCCTACCTACCAGCAATCTATTAGTCTTCTGCTGAGAAAATACACTAACAAGGAATGGTTGTAAAAAAGCATCAGGAGATTGGAAAAGCCCTGCTGGTTCCAATTGAGGACAAAGACCAAGTATATTATATTGGTTCTATGCTAGATATGGGACTACCCACTGACCAAATGATATGCTCTTTTCCCAATGTCCAAATTTTTAATGCTCTAACTCCCACTGAGCTTAATAAAGTTCATTCTTTATTGTAGTCATATAGTGACATTTTCTCCAATTCTGATACTGACTATGAGCATATGAAGGGTTGGGCTCATACCATTGATGTTGGTGATGCCAAGGCTATTCAATCCAAGCCTTATCAGAAATTAAAAGTTGAGGATCTCCAGATGAGGATGGAGCTTAAACAGTTACTGGATGCGGGGCTTCTGGTGCCTTCTCAAAGCCCTTGATCATCTCTGCTATTGTTCATAAAAAGAAGAATGGTGGGCATCAGGTAGTTATGGATTACACAAACTTAACAACCTTGCTAAGAAAGACAGCTACCCAATCCCATGAATTGAAGACTCTCCGGTCAACTCTCTGGGTTCAAGTTTTTTTCCACCATGGACTTGGCTAGCGGATACTGGCAGATGGACCTTTCTCTACAAGACCAGAAAAGTGTGCACTTATCTGCAGTGAGTATCTCTTCCAACCTACCTGACTACCACAAGAGTTGTGCAATGTGCCCACAACTTTTCAGAGAGCCATGGACCATATCTTGCAGGATTTGAAGCTTAGTTGCGTAATTGTTTATCTTTACAATATCATCTTTTTCCCAAACGTTCAATGAGCACCTTTCTAACTTAAAGGAAGTTTTCCAACACTCGCGGGCCTCTCACATTAAGTTAAATCCCTCCAAGTGTACTTTTTTCCAAAAGTTGAGTTTTCTGGGCTACACCATCTCCATAGATGAGATCCCGCCTCTCCATTATAAGCTTGAGGCGATGTACAAGATTCTTGCCCCCAAAACCCTCCACAATATTCAAGTGTTTTTGGGCATGATGGGATATTACCATCAATTCATCCCCAAATTCTCTCAGCTCAATGAGCCCCTTGTACGCCTTTTAGATAAGAACACCCCTTTCCATTGGAATGTGGAACAACAGGCTGCTTTGAAACGTTAAAAAAGCTGCTGCAGCGATGGCCAATCCTATGCCACCCTGATTATAGTAAACACTTCGTGCTGTTTACTGATGCCTATGACTATGCAGTTGGAGCTATCTTGGCTCAACTGGATGAGCATGTGGCTGATCAACTCATTTTTATACTTCAGCAAGATGCTTTCTAAGGCAGAACGCAACTATAGTGTCACTGAGAAGGAGTGCTTGGCCATTTTGCTCACTGTTATATATTACCACCTTTATTATATGGGACTTCGTTTAAAGTGGTTACTGACCACGCCTCTTTAAAGTGGTTACAGTGTATGAATTATCCACTGAGCGGTTGGCACGCTGGGCTTTGAAGCTCCAGAACTATAACATGACCATTGAGCACCAAGCTGGGACAAGCCACATCGATGTCGTTGTATTGACTTGGCCCCATCCTTCACTTAGATAATAGTGAAGCAGAGAGGCTACATGACCTCATAATGACCCCTGATGCTTGGGAGGATGAGGATGAACCCATCCAGAAGATGCTAGCTCAACATTCCCATAACACTAAGGTGGATAATGGGAATTTATACAAGAAAGTAGGGGTAAACTGATTACCCTACCTCCGACCCTCAGAGCGAGTACCTGTAATTATGGAGTCTCATGCCCTCCTAGGGCATAGCAGAGTGTGGAAAATTTATGAGTGGGCGAAAGAATGCTACTACTGAGAGGGAATCATGAAGACCATCATCGAAGTCCTGGACGCCTGTTTTGTAAGGAGAGTGTCTATAACTCTCCTGTTTTCAGCATGGTGGTGCTTGATGCACAGTCCAATGCATGGAAACTAGCCATAAATACCACAGTTACTAGAGCACAGTAGAGGGTACTGGAGCAATAATAACTTAAGGGAAATAGTGCGACCATTATTAAAAATACCACACCAAAAATGACGTGGTGCACAAAGGGGAAAGGGGTAAGCATCCCAGGCTGGAGGGAACTTGGGCGAATCAACGGTGCACCAGAGGCTAACCAGATCATATGTAAAATGGTAGGGTAAATGTAGCATGAAACCTCCTCAAAGAGGTCTGCACACAGGATCATTAAAGAAAACATAAGTAAAACAGGAAAACGGGAAAGGTTTATTGGGAAAGTCAATCAACAAGGAATGTTGGTCACGAGAAACAGATTTAAACTTCATTGAGGAAATTTCAAAGTTTGCTGAAGTGAGCCCAATCACTGATCCACCAATAGGCAAACACTACCATCCACATTGATAGTATACACTGAAACTGACTTCACTTGAGTAGTTGATTGAAGTTGGATCTGATCCAAACGTGTAGTTTTGTAAATGGAATGGGTTTCAAACCCCCGTTCCTCAATCAACTGAATGGTACCATTGTATTAATTGAACAAACTGTTCATTTTAACGCTTGGGCTGACAAAAGGGGCTGGGCGTTCTGCACTTCACTAAAACCAACCTGGGCATATTTAGATTGTACCCAGCGTTGGTCTAGTGTGTGCCTGAGGTCAGGGAGGGCCTGAAGCTTCACCTTCTGGGCCTCCTGTCGCCCAGCCTTATCCTTAGGGTTGGTCCCCACTGATTTCATTTAACCATGACATGTTTGACATGCAAAAAGCAAATGCAGATTTAAAAGCAAGTATCAATATCAACCTACCATTCCTCAACAGCCCTTCACACCATAAGCCTAGATGTAGTTGGCCCTTTACCCCAAATTAAGGGTTGAAATTAATATATCTTGGTAGGGATTGATCACTTTACTAAATGGGCTGAGGCTTTGGCTCCCCCAGCTCAGATGGCTAAAGCCACAGCCACTTTCCTCAACCAGTATATCTTTACTAAACATGGTTGCCCCCAAGTTCTGCTCTGTGATAATTGTAAAAACTTCACATCTCGAGTGGTAAAGATCCTTGCTACCTCCATGAGCACTCAACAGCTCATTTCTTCCCCCTACAACCCTTTGACCAATGGTACCGTGGAAAGAGTCAATGGGACCCCGGTCTCTATATTATGGAAAATGGCCACTTCAGACCCCCTTTACTGGGACCAGTAATTACCAAGTGCCCTCAAAGGGCTAACATATCAGTTACCAAAAGATCCTTAAGATGTCTCCTTTCCATGTGTTGTGTGGACGGGAACCTGGGATGCCAGCATCATTAGACAAAGACATTTTCACTGATAGGACTGACACTGAGCAATTCATAAAGAAGGTGGCTCAGCTTATCATTCAGTTGCAATCAGAGGCTATGACTAATTTAGCCAAAACTGCCACAATTGAGGATCAAGCCACTAATGAGCTCCGGTTCCCTCTTCCTTCCTTCCTTCCTTACAAGTATCTGACTTAGTGCTTTACTACCACAATTGTATCACCTCTAGAAGTGAAAAATTCAGGTCTATTTTGGAGAGACCTTTTGTAGTCACTTACAAGCAAGGGGAGGAGTGCTACATCAAATCCCTTGCTTCAGGAGTTACTATCAACTGAGTTCATGGACAATTCTTGTGGCCTTATTTTTCCCCAAACACACTTGAAGGGACTGATGTCAGAAAATTACAAGTCTGATGGTGTATAAAGAGTTATTCAGGTTTCAAATTAAATAAAATTGGCCAAAAGACCCTGGCCAATTTTTGGTGGAACCCTTTATCTTGGATCAATACTTTTAATAATAACTTTAGCCAAAAAGCTCAAGTTTGGGTAGAAGGATATTCACAAATCATTGGCGGAACCAAGAGAGCCATTTGGAGGTACCTACTTGTCAGAAAACTACTCTTATTCAAGCTACACCATGAAGTCCAGCCCCTTTTATAGGGTCAGAGTGGGTCCAACAAAGCGAAAGTATTTTCTGCCTTCTGATTGGATTATATATAAAGTCCCTTCCTCACAGGTATTTTCCCAGTTGTCACTTCCCCATCTGCCCTTGCATTGAAGCGAGGCGAGTCTCAACCAATCCAATAGGTCATATCCCAATATCTCAAATTCAGACGTTATTAAACCATCAAAACTTCGAGCCTCTATGTATAAATATTAACAATAACTTATTAAGAGGGTTCACTTTTTATTTCCTCACTGACACCAATAAAACTATAAAAAATCAACTTTTTAGTATTAATTTATAAAGTTTTATTATTACAACTAGCGATAAAAGTCCCCTTTGCGTTACTTCAGAAGTAGAGATGCAAATTTTCCTGTAATTTGTTGAAATCTGGGGCAAATTTTCATCAGCGAGAATACACCATTCCCCAATTCCAACAAATAGGATTGATTAATGCGTTACAATTTTGTCTGGGTTATATGAAAAGGGAAGGGTTCTCATGATGATACATTTACCTGAGGATTTTCAAAAAGGGGGGGTGCTAGGCACCAATAAATCCCATTAACTCAATTCAATGACCTGACCTTGGGGGCTTAGAAAGTAATGTCAAGCCAAGTTAGATTTAGTTCAATTGTGATTGTTTTGAGTGATACGTAAAGTTATCTAATTACTAACCTAAATATTCAGGCAGCAGATTTGTGTAATTACAGAAATAAAGGCCAAATAATCTTTAGAAATTAATGTTGTACTGGAGATTAAGGTGTTCATTAATTACCATGGACTTAATTTTGTAACAGTTGGAAAATCCCAGTTTCCAACTGCCATATAATAAATAATGCTTTGGCACAGGCAGCAGCACCAAAGCAGAATAACTTCGGGTAGGGAGAGGTTTGGGGCACTGACAGTGCCAAATATTTCTACATTGAGTAGTTAATCAAAGTTTGAATAGTGGTAGGTCTGACCCAAACACATGAAAGCTCCTCAAAACTGGATACCCAAAAAAGACCAACAGGTAAGCGAGGTATCTTAACCCCAAAAAAACCTTTATTTTTATTCTGGAGATAAAAAGGGCCCACCAAACAGAGCTCATCTGGGGAGCAACCAACAATGCTCCCCAGGAGAGAAAGCTAGGAGTAGAATTCTTAAGTAAGCTTTTGGAATTGGTGGGCACGCCTATTAATGGCTGCCCTTCAGGGGTCTCACCTGAATCATTGATTAGGCTTGTATGAGCCTAATCTTTAATTTTGGCGAGGCACAACTAAGTGCCCAAAACTTACCAAACCAAAACCTTTTTAAAACAATTTGACTCAGATTCAGAATATCTGAATTTAAGTCAAAAATGCAACAATTGAGATGAACTTGATCATTAAATTAGCCCCCACTAAAGAAAGGCCCCTCTCTGAAGAGAGGCATCACAGTGGGAGGCCACCGCAATGAGGGCTTCCTGGGTGAGTTACCTCAGGCCCCAGGAAACTTATCCTGGAGAAACACTGGGCCCCTCAAGGGAAAAAGACAAATTGTGAGGGTGAATTGGGACTGTGCTGCCGGGATTAGCCCACCTGGCACAAGGATGCATGCCCAGAATGTGGCTGTGTTGCACCCTCCCAGGCTCCTGTTAGTGATGGTATTCCCATCCCGACCAGGAAGGCACTTTCTCCAACAGAAGCACAAGAGGAGCGTGTGGTTCAGTGTGGCTGGATGGCCATCACCTTTCCAGGTGGACCATCCGTTGGTGAGGGAGTCCTGCTGAGACAGGTCCCTCAGTGCCAACTGAATACCTGGTAAGTGGAGGCCCTACCAGGATTTTCAGCTGATGCTCACTTATGTTCCAGGGTTGGCCATCAGTCACTGGCTCCCACTGGTGCTGGTTCCTTGACAAATGGGACCAAGTGACCACTGAGGCTGGCCAAACTGAAGATTGGAGGCCTGTGTCACACATTTAACTTCAGAATTATGTGACAGTTTGAAAATCTTAGTTTCCGACTGCCATATAATAAATGATGCTTTGGAGAAGGCATCATCATCAAAGCAGACTAACTTCGAGTAGGAGAGGTTTGGGGCGCTGACTATGCCAAATATTCCTACATTGAGTAGTTATGCAAAGTTTGAATAGTGGTTGGTCCAACTCAACCACGTGAAAGCTCCTCAAAACCAGATACCCAAAAAAGACCAACAGGTAAGTGAGGTATGCTAACCCCAAAACAACCTTTATCTCTATTCTGGAGATAAAAAGGGCCCGCTGAACAGATCTCATCTGGGAGCAATCAATAATGCTCCCCATGAGGGAAAGCTAGGGGTAGAATTCCAAAGTAAGCTTTCAGAATTGGCGGGTGCACCTTTTAATGGCTGCCCTTCAGGGGTCTCACCTGAATCATTGATTAGGCTCATATGAGTCTAATCTACAATTTGGGTGAGACACAACTCATGCCCAAAACCGACTGAACCAAAACATTTTTAAAATGATTTGACTTAGATTCAAAAAATCTGAATTTGAGTCAAAATGCAATAATCAAGCTGAACTCAATCATTACAAATTTCTGAATATGCCTGGTATTGCCAAAATGGTTACTCACTCAGGGGGTGCTGATGTTTAGGGTTGATCCAATACCAATTGATTATTTTTAGTTCACAGGGTGCAATAACAAGTGAACTGTAGGGTCTGCTTCTTGCTTACATAGGATTTTTTCTCACAGTTGCAAGTGTCCAACTTTGTTGAAGCCTTTGTATTGTATATTGGGGGCTACTTCAGAGCGCACTGAAACTCTATTAACCACTGAAAACAACAGAAAGGCTATATACACACCTTATCTCAATATAGTTATATCTGGCATCACCAGCATCAAAAAAGTTTGATGATAAAGGCAGATTCTGTGAATGATGTTACTTATTGCTATGATCATATTGTTTTATAGTGTTTGGAAATAATGTTAAAGTATGCAACTTCATTTTATAACAAAAAAGTTTTTACCATTGTGCAATTCTGCATCTACCACCTGATTCAGGCCCAGCGGAGTCCATTTATTTGATCCCCTGTGATCCTCTGAGCTTCTTAATAAAATCTTGAGTCTGCTTATGACTGAGTGACTGCAGCTCTGTTTGCTCCTGGTATTCTAGTAACCCTGTGGATGTTGAGGGTGCTTAAATACATTGGTAGACTTAATAGCTGGAGCTTGCAAAGATTAATTTGCTTTTCATTTTAGTAATATTCATGTTTTCAGCTTCATAAAAACATATAAACTATATTTAGATGGTTTTTTTAATTCTCCCATAATTGGCAGTTGAACCCAAGTTTATAAAAGAGGTATCCTTTTTGCGTTATCTGCACCATCATGTGCCTTGTTGTCTGGACAGTACTTATTCTTTCAGGTTCTCTGACATCATTCTGACCAGCTAATAAATTGGTTTTTCAGTCAGGGGTATATAATGGCCTTTATTGACAAGAATTTTAACCCTTCAAAGCCTATAAAAGGGCTCCATATCTATGTAAAACATCTTGATCACTGACCATATTTTAAACTTGATCCCCGTTCTGTCTGGCTAGATCATCAGTACCAATATTATTATTATTAAATTTGGGGGGTTTAAAGGGTATTCTTCCATAGGTAGAGGGGTTATCCCCTATAGTTGGACAATTCACATCATCTGGATAGCTTGCCCTTTATCAACAGTTAAGTGGAGGTGCAAGGAGAGTAATAAATGGGTATGGTGAAGATACCATCTGAAGTAGACCAATAAGATACAGAGACTAATTAAAAGTTTAGGCTTAATAGGTGGATAAGGCTTAAGATGCTGGTTGAGGTTTTAATAATCAGTAGGCATAATACTATTTCTCTAATAAGGTTTTAAGTCAAAGTAGTAAACAGTTTGGCCAAAGCCAAAACTATTCTGATTGGAGGTTTATTGGACAGGTTGGCATAGTAGCCCAGGGAACAATATTTTTATTACCAAAACTAGACTGTTTGTACATGTACCATCTGTTGATTCAATTGCTTTATATAATAGATGGTGGGATTCTTCATCTCTCACCTCAAGGATAAAGAACTGGGCTCTCATATTTGGTGAAAATTTAACACAGATCAAAATAAATGGGAGGATGGATAGAAGGCTTGATATTGTAGCTTAGTTATTAGGTTATGGGAAGCTTAGAGTTTTTAAAATTCAAGCTGAGCCCATCCATATAATTCTAAGCCCAACGCTTACATACATGAGGTTCCAGGTGACAAAAAATTGTGAACCAAGTCTCACCATCTTAGCTGACTATCTGCAATCTAGCATTTCTTTATGTTAGATTAATATCAGAGCTGCCTATTTTAAAGTTCAATACTACGTTAAATTAACATTTTTAATATGATTATAGACTGCTAAGTGAAGATGCTAATTAGATTTGGATTATATAAGATTATTGATCTTTGGTAAAAATACTAGTACAATGGTCTCTATCATTCTTTTAAGACCTTTAATTAATCTATGTCAAAACCTAGTGTTCTTGCCTATGGAGACTCAGTACCTAGATTCCAAGTAATCACTTTTGATAGCGATCAAAGTTAAAATGACTAAAACTTAATAAGGCCTTCATCAATATGAGCCATGAATTTATCCAAAAATGGTGCTAGGATAAAGCGCGCCATGAGATAACTGGCTTGTGCACCTGGGTACCTGAGCAGCCATGATACCAGGTATAGACTACCTAGCGGTGCCCTAACAGAAATAATGAAAAATTAGAAAATGAAAAGGGGTCTTTTACTTTTTGAATAAGTGAGTGTGTGAGAAGGTCCTTGTAATGGTGGAAATATTACATTTCTGAAAATCTAGGTGGAAGTGCCAGCTTAGGGTTCTCCTTTAAATGAAGACAACCAGTGAGGCTCTTGCATAACCTCAAACTTTTGCATAACAGAAACCGTGATTTTTAAGTAATTCTAATATTTGGAAGCTAGATTTTTTAAATAATCTATTAATAGGGAAAGTTACAAAAAATTAAACTAACATCTTACCGTTATCAGGGTGCTGAGTTTTAGGATTTTCAGGTGGGGAGATGGGATTAGACAAATGATAATGTCTAAAAATAGTACAATTGTTATTATTGACAAATCCAAATGGGCGGTTTGAAACCCCATTTGGATTAGGGTTAAAATTAAATTTAATTAACTTAATCAATCTGGAAAAGTTTGATCCCTGTTCCAAGTATCAGTTTTTACTTTGACGCTGCTGAACTTGAGTCTATAAGTTATGTAGCTTACCTTTTTTGTCCATGTTGCAATTGGGTCTGACCAACCATTTAAATAAAACCCTAGCTTTAATCAATTATTATGTTTGACTAATATTTAGATTGAGACTATGATCAACGTTGCCTTAGCAGGTGTTAAACTGCCATGTCTCGTTTTTCCATAGCAAATAACGTTTATCAGGAATCTTTGTTAATTATAGATTTTTAAATGTTACACTTACCGCCTCAACACCCCGCCAATGCTAAACCCTGATTCTAATATAATAGCTTTACATTGCCCCCACAACCAAATATAAAAAATCGATTATTATATATTTATTAATTTTTAAGCCCTCAACGCCGCTCAAAAGTGTGCCTTATAAGAGTTTAATATACAGTCAATACTCCTTGTGTAATGTTAAATTGTCAATATTTGGTTTAACTTTCCCTGATTTACAAAACTATTATGCTAGCTCCTAATATCCATAAGAGAAGTTTGTTACTAAGTATCTGGTACCAATAGGAACATGGAATATAAATAAGCACAAAAAGAAGTGATTAGGATGAGAAGGGGATCTTTTTAGATATATACTTGTTACTTCTTAACCCAGCATGACTACAAATACCATTCACAGTTCTTTTGCCATTGCCAGTACCAGATGCTACAGTGTGCACTAATAACCTTGTAATAAAACTCTTATAGTGATTAATTCAAGATTTATCATCTTTTTCTTAGGTATCTGTCAACATAAAGATTTTCCATTAATTAGTGTAAAATCACCTAAGCTAACTGTTATTGATGCCGCCATACCAATAATAAAGTCCAAATCAGGACTTACTCAGAGATTTTTGGTATAAATCTTATCACCTGGGGATAATTTAGGTATCAGATTTATTTTCTAATTTAAGGTGCTCCTGTTAGAGCCAGTTGGTTTTTGGAGTTTGTTGCCCAATTTTCTTTAGAGTTATGACAAGTATTAAAAGCGTCATAGGGATTCTATTGGCATATTATTAAGGACCTGGGATCCCAAGTTGGCATTGGTTACAAACTGTTAGATTTTGATCAGCCTCCAGAGTAATCAATTAATTGCTGTGAGGGTGGCCCCAAAAGCCCTCTAGTTGATGAGGGAAACGCCATCTTTGTGGCTGCACTGAAATGGCCTTGATAGGCACCATGATGCTCAAAATACCTGTAAGTGGTAAAAATAAAATGATGGGAGGGGAAATATTTTTATTAAAAAATAGATTATAATAAAAGAGGCCTGTACCCTCACAATTAAGGGCACTGGATTTATATAGTGAAAGGGTATTAAAGTTGTCAGCACTGTTCTTTGGGTCTGAAGCTCTTGTGTCAGAATCTTCTCCAGCTGTAGGTTACTGGGTTTGCACTTTGGAGCAGAGGGTCAATTTTTAAGTTGGCGCGAGAATTGAGGTTGTGGAAGATGATGGGTCACACCATGGTTGGATGATCCCTAACTTTACTTCTTTATTTTTTTTGTAAATCATTCTAGATTGAGGGGCGCTCCATCTTTAGAAGACCTTCACTCAATTAACAGTAAGTATTTAAAAGCATCAGAAAGTATTATTGGGAAATAATGCAAGGAAGAGTAAATTGGAGCCAGAATCTTAATTATTCATTAAATCAAATTATCATTTCTGGGACATTGTAAAGCAAAAGTGTTAAGTTTTGAAATATTTAGAATCTGGGAACTTGGGTGGCGGTATTGGGGGCTTAGATGAAGTACTTTTGATGTCTGGTATAGTTGAGGGGTTTCTCTCTAAACAGGAGCTTAATCTTTAAACATATAATTACTAGGCATTGGAGGGATTATTGTGAGCACAAATATAGGTTATTTTTAAAATAAAATTGACCTTTCTACCTGAAAGAGGGTAAAAGGCACCACCTGGCTTGTTGCTTTTTGTGAAAAGCCTTAATTTACCCTTTTCTTTTTGCCAACCTTCCAATAAGGTTGGACTTTTGGGGCTCCATCCCTGCAGAGTAAGTTCTTTATTGGTGGGGTAAAGTGGGAGCATGATGCTGCAACATTGGGTAGTAAATAAGAAAAGTCAACGACCTTCTGGCAAGAATAGGTTTTTAAACTGGGAAATAGATTTGAACTGAGGGAATTTGAGTAGGCTGTGTACATTTTTGATAAGGGGGAATGGAAGGGCATGGTAGCGACTTAAATGCAGGAAAGTGCTGAACTAGAATGTAATCCAAAATCAATTCTTGCAATGAGCTCATTATTGTCAACAAAGTGGATGGGCAAGAATGATCATACACAGAGTTGACGCAACAGATTTTTATACCCCTCTGACTTAGGATAAGTTATTAAGCATTTCAAGGAAGGTGTGAGGAGGAGATAAACTCTGGTTAGGGTTCAGAAGCTCCATTGTCAGCCAAAGGCCCCAAAGCTTCCATTGATACATTTTGCGGGAGGAGCAAAGCAGTGCCACTAATTCCATAAGCATAATCAGCAGTGAGTGACAACAAGCTCATGACAAGCAAAGATTAGCATCAGGTGGCCATATGAACCGCACAAAGAGACTACCAGCCTAACAAAGAAGTCAACAGGCTTGAAAAAGGGTTTGTGAAGAAAGAAAGCGGGATGTTGGGTGGTCCACACTGCACTGCTTTAGACTTTTCAAATTTGACTAGCCTAACATCTACAAACCTGAGGAGCTCAAGGTGGCTTTAATTGCATACTGGCGGGTTCTGATCAGCCATCAAAGTAACCAAGCAACTGTTTTGAGTGAGGCCCCAAAGCCCTCTTTTAACAAGGGGAGCGCCATATTTGCAGCTGCACCAAAATGTCCTTGATGGGCGCCATGATGCTTAAAATGATTAAGATGGCAAAATATAGATGATGGGAGGTGAAATGTTTTCACTAAAAATGTCACAGTTATAGAAAACAAAGCATGTCAGTACCTCACAAGTAAGGGCATTGGCCTTTATATAGGGAAGGGGCTATTAAAGTTGTCAGCACTGTTTTTTTGGGTTTGAAGCTCTTGTGTCAGCATCTTCTCTGGATGTAGGATCCCAGCTCTCGCAGGAGGAGAGAGTTAATTGGAGGTTTGGTATGAGAACTGAGGACTGAGGCGCACTCCACCTTCAGAGTTCTGGTGCTTGATTGACACCAAATTATAAAAGAATCAAAAAGTAATCTTATGGAAATAATAAAAGGGAGTATAAAATTGGGTAAGAATTTAAGTACTCCTTGGCAAAATTAAAGTATTGTTTTCTAGGATGTTGTAAAACAAAGGACGTCAAAAACCTTAAAAAGTATGAAATTACAGGAAATGGGTGGCGGTATTGGGAGGCTTACCTGAAGTACTTTTGAAGTCTTGGTATAGTTGATGAATTTCTCTAAACAGGAGCTAAATCTTTTCAAAATAATACTTGATAGCAGCGGGGGGATTGGAGTGGGCACAAATATAGGATATTATTAGAAAATTGGTCTTCTCTACCTGAAAAGGGGTAGTAGGCATCACTTGGCTTGTTTCCCTTTGAGGCAAGTCTTACATTTTCATTACTAGATAAAAGCATTTTGCGCAATAATTTAAACCAGACATGATAGAGTAGATTGTGCTTTATTTACTTAAAAAAGAGGATATTTATAGTCTCTAATGTACATGTTTTTGATTAGGATATTGGCCCCTTTGATTGGCAAACTCTTCCTTACTCCTTAAGAAGCATTGACTTAGTATGTGATTGGATTGGACTATTCATGCTAATGAGGGGCTTCAGTTTTATTTTATCCTTTGTACCATTGGAGGTAGGGTCCAATCAATAGATTCCTCAAGTTTTGATTTACACTGATTCATATACAACTTTTCAGATGTTTGGAGCATATGTAAATTGATTAAGTTTGGTTTTTTCTCAACAATTACATATAAGGACCTTACCTAGGGGGTACATAACTATGACTAAACCTTCCATGGACTTGATTAACAACAGTGTTGATTTTGGGCTTTGTTCTGATGGCTAGTTCTTTGTCAGGTGTGAAATGCAGTTTCGTGCATCTATTGTGTGAGGACAATAGACAGGATGGTGATTTAGAGTTTAAAATATAACTTTTTTGGTAATACTTAAATCATATACCCTGTAGTTTACTTGGACAATGGCACGCCGCCCTGATCTTACTGATCCCAAGTAAATACCAACTAGTACAAAGTAAAATACTAAACACAAAAAAGTTTACAAGTTAAACTATAAACTTAATCCAGTAGTTGAATCTATTTTAATAGTGTCAACTTAAGGGTTATTTATAGGGCTTGATGTTAACCACATCTTACCCATGACGTCTTACTTTCAGTGGCATTTGGCCACATCAAAATTTTGTAAGAACGTCTACAATACTTTGACTCAGGGCGTCATTCTCAGCTTCAGGGTCAGTGTAAACACCATCATCATCCTTGAGATGGCGTTTCGTTATGTCTTCAAAATGGCTGAACCAATTCACTTTCACATGTAATCAGCAGCACATACCAAGGCGATTTGTATCACTAATTAGTAAGTAATTTGGTCAAAAACTTGACTGACATTAAAAACTAAATTTGACATAGACTAACAAAGCTCACGTGCTTAAGTCATTAAATCAAAACTTAAATTTAAGTTCAACCTAACCAACAAAGCCCTCAAGCCTGTGTCATCATAGTCAAATATAATTTAGGTGAAATCGCTAGGCCACAAGAACAAGTTTGGATATAATTAGGATATCTTTGGTTTATAATAACTGATGATTTAGATCCAGTCAACCATTCAACACTCCCCCCTCCTAGACTGGATATAAGCGGCGGATACTCTTTTTCCTTGATCACACTGTCTAACTCTTCACGTTCCTCAAAGTTCAAATGTTATCTCAATAGCCTTTCCTAAGCTGACAGGGCCAGCATGCCTGGTGCCAAGCTTTCTTGGGTTTGGCGCATCTCCAATTCTTTTGCAGGCTTCTCTAGTTCAGTCATGCTCTCCTCCCCCTACCAAAGAGGGGATACCTAGTTCTAATGCCAGCAAGGCATCAAATCAATGAAATAAACTCTATGGCTTGCAATTATTATTTTTTTCTTTTTTACTTTTTACTTTTTACTTTTTATTTTTTATTATTTTATTATTATTATTATTATTATTATTATTTTTTTATTTTTATTAATATTATTATTCTTTATGATATGGATGAAGGAACTTAGCATGTACCCAATTCACAACCCAGCCGCCTTGATCCTTAATGATATATACATCTTTAGACAATTTCTCCAATATAATAAATGGACCCTTCCAAAGTGAGGCTAGCTTGTGCGCGCGGCCTGCGCTATGAGTGTCACAATATACTACTAAATCTCTTTCCTTTTACTTAGTCATTCCCCTATGCCCAACAGCTGAATATTTATAAGTATTCGTTGCACATAGGGTTTAGTGACATCTTCAGAGGCTTCAGGTGTGACAACCTTACTCTGGGAGTGAGTTACCGCATGTACATTTGAGGAATTTTCATTCAATACTAAAATAGAATCAATTTCATTGTTAAGCAAGACCCCGTGGCCATCGTTTGCTTGTCAATCAGGTGGGACTGGTGTTGTAGGCACAATAGAGCGTCCCTCATTTATTGTGCTTGTTCTTTTCCCTCCTCCTGCATGGTATTGTGAAGAACTATATTGACATTTTGTTAATGGCATTGGGAAGCATAGTGACCTTTACAATTGCAATTAAAGCAAGTAATTTCACTCACTGGCTGTGAGGTATTAATCTTCATATTGGTTTCAAAGAACTTTCCAGGAAAGGCAGCGGATCCCAATCTGTAACAAATATTAGGAGGGCTGTAATTTTTTGAGCATCTGCGTAAATAGTCAACCAATTCAGATGTCACAAGGTTTTGCACAAAAGCAAGCAATAGAGTGTTTGTTGGATTAGGGTAAGGTTCTACTGCATGCTCTAGTGCAATCTTGGTGTCAAAATCGCCCATAGCCTGCGCGCCTAAGAGAACTTGAGCTTTACAATAGAATTTGATCCACAAATTCATCAATTGCTTCATCTTTCTTAAAGCTGATGTTCATAAACTTGGATTTTCTGCTCAACATCCGTTCTGGACCTCCAAATTCATGAAGCACGGCCTCCTTGACTTCAGCATATGTTGGATTTTCATTAATGTGAGGCATAATCAACTCAATGCTCCACACACAAGCAGTTAAACATGGTAGCTGCTTTGTTATGGTCGCTGGCCCCATGCATGGCCATTTCAAAGCGTTTGATGAAGGTGGTAATACTTCCATTCTTGTCAAAGGCTAGCAGGTTTGCTGGTTTGAAAATTATTGCTTCCCCATTCCTGGTTATCATGATTACTATTTTGTTGACCAGAACCAGGCTTACTAGGGCGTTGGGGCATTGTATCCTGGTTTGAGGTGTTAGTGTTGACCAAAGCAATCATATTGCTAGGCAGTTGTTGATGTGGCCCAGCGTCCGTTTTGGTAGCTATTTCTGAAGCTTCATCCTCATAATATTTGGAAAAATTTTCAGTCAAGTGGGTTGTAGCACACTGACAATGCCTGTCAGCCAGAGTTCAAATTTTCTCATTGATTTCATTTTTCCAATTGACATGATTTCGAGTTTTTAATTTTAATTTCGTTATTTCATTATTCAGGCTAGTAGCTTGTAGTTGCAAGGTGGAAATCACTTGGTCCTTTACTTTCATTGCCTTCTTGCACTGGTTCAATTTTCCATGGAGATTATTGTTTGACTCATTAATAGCATTAACATCATCATTGGTATTATTGATTTGTAGATTAAGATGATCAATAGAGTCTTCAGTTTTCACCCATTGGTCCTAAAATTGGGTTTGCCAGTAATTGATTTTTTCAGTGTATTCATCCTTCATCTGCGAAATTTGGGCGCTCAACCATTGATACTGGTCACCATCTGTGGTCCCAGCCATGAGTGCCATTGTTGAATTTTGGGCTTTGTTCTGATGGCTGGTTCTTTGTCAGGTGTGAAATGCAGTTCGTGCATCTATTGTGTGAGGACAATAGACAGGATGGTGATTTAGAGTTTAAAATATAACTTTTTTGGTAGTACTTAAATCATATACCCTGTAGTTTACTTGGACAATGGCATGCCGCCCTGATCTTACTGATCCCAAGTAAATACCAACTAGTACAAAGTAAAATACTAAACACAAAAAAGTTTACAAGTTAAACTATAAACTTAATCCAGTAGTTGAATCTATTTTAATAGTGTCAACTTAAGGGTTATTTATAGGGCTTGATGTTAACCACATCTTACCCATGACGTCTTACTCTCAGTGGCATTTGGCCACATAAAAATTTTGTAAGAGCGTCTACAATACTTCGACTCAGGGCGTCATGCTCAGCCTCAGGGTCAGTGTAAACACCATCATCATCCTTGAGATAGCATTTCATCATGTCTTCAAAATAGCTGAACCAATTCACTTTCACATGTAATCAGCAGCACATACCAAGGCGATTTGTATCACTAATTAGTAATTAATTTGATCAAAAACTTGACTGACATTCAAAACTAAATTTGACATAGACTAAAAAAGCTCACGTGCTTAAGTCATTAAATCAAAACTTAAATTTAAGTTCAACCTAACCAACAAAGCCCTCAAGCCCATGTCATCATAGTCAAATATAATTAAGTGAAATTGCTAGGCCACAAATTCAAGTTTGGATATAGTTAGGATATCTTGGTTTATAATAACTGAAGATTTAGATCCAGTCAACCATTCAACAAACAGTACCCATCTTTATAGATGCAATGGAGTATTTAGGGCTATGGCAATTTATCACTCAATATAGTCCAGACCTTATGCATTTATATTATAGGCTCTTCCTCAAGGATGGTGATGGTAGAAGAATAATAAGTCTACAAATTGATATTCAGGTATGAGGGTGTTTCTAGCATTAGCTTGTTAAGTTTCTCTTTGGTTTTTTTAAATTACACCACCAGAACCTTAAATCTTAAAATCTCCTCTGCAAGTTTTCTCATAGCTAGATCAGCTGTTTTAGAAGTAGAAAATCACCAATATGGGATGGACGCAAGAAGGTAACATAGGGCCCTAACATTATAGAGCTTTAAATGAGGACATCCCTATAGTCTATTAGTAGCTTACTCAATAAGCCATCAGAGCTTCAGGAATATATTTGTTCCACCAGGACGGACTTGTTTGGGCCATTTTATGGAGAATGGAAATAAGCGTACCATTAGCTTATTATAAAGCCTCTTTAGTGGAAGGGTGATTGCTGGGAATTGTAAGAATTGGATGAACAATAGCCAGATTTGAACACAATCTGACTTGCAACTTGGGTGAAGAGACCTCATCAATTCAATGAGTATTGAAACCAACTTGAATAATGTTCTCCTAAAAGGGCGAAATGATTTAAAACCCTTGAAGGATCTGCCAATTAAACTAGAAAAGGCACCAAGTCAGCTGGTGAAGATATTGCCACTTGGAGGTCCACATAATATGCCGCCCTGTAAAAATAAAGTCGATATCTAAATAAGTCTACGCCTCCTGCCACATCAAAGAGGTCTCCTTACCTGACTTGATCCCAACTATCACTCCAAGCCCCCCTAAGCGATCCCAAGTACTTCGGTGGCCTATAAATATTTCTGAAGTTTGATTAATAAAGATACCTTCAGATTTGCCTAGTTATTTACTAAAAGTTTTCCTGCTTGTTTTATACAGAAGACCTTGCCTGTTTGAAGCTAGCAGAGTAGCCTTAACAAAGATTTTACGCTGAGAGATTGTCTTAGAGAGCCTTATCCTAAGAAATTCCGCTGGAACCGCGTTTGACTAATAATCAAATAGCCTTTGAAGGCCCTTACCTTCAGAGAGGACAATAAAGTCCTACAAACTGGTGCTCCCTGCCAGGTCCTCCTAAAGTTTCTGGTGAAGACCTACCTTCTGTATGAATAAATACAGCTAAGACATCTCTTCTAATATTGAAGAGAATATGAGTTTGACCTGGTGGGTCGCTATCAATGATTAAGATGTGACACTACCTTAACCATGGGAACTCAAATTAAGCGCAACCATGATTTTAACTATCTCAGTTCTCAACGAATTTACCTATCAAACTCAGGTTCCTGATTTCACTCAGACCATTAGAACACTTCTTGGAGGAGCTATGACCCATGATGACAGACCTAATCGCAACCATTCCACACAGATTCCCCCCAACATGGCACAACTTTACAACTCACCTGAGCTTCTAGCAGCAAAGTAAGAGTCCCCATATGGAACCATACCTCCGGTTATTCATTCATCCTGACTTACACCATCACATGCAGTTTCTCACGTTCCACCATATGGAGATGCAGCGACAGCTAGGTTTGACCCACTATCTAAACCCAACTATTTGAGCTACATGATGTCACCTCTAATTTGGCTGAGATAATTGGGAGGCCATTTTAGATAACTGTCAGAAGATCAATGAAATCTAATTCCACCTGGCTCTTATGACACCGGAGTTGTCCAATATTTGCAAAACAAAATTGTAAGCGGATGGTCCAATTAAACAATGGCATGGAATAAAGAGTGATATGTGTCTTATCCACCCTCCTTGACTGAATTACTGAAGATTAACAAGTGACTGATTCTCAAATCATCAATTTGTTCAGACGTATCAAACAGCTTAGTGAACAACTCATGATGATGCTGACTCCAGAAGTTACAGTGAAACATGAAATCCTCAGTGTAACAGGACCCAGTGTGAGAGAAGGAGAGCAAGGGCCCCCTGGGCCTGGAGGTCCCCTAAGGTCTTCCAGGCGCCTCCTCACCTGCTGGATCCTTTTTTGAAGAAAACCACAAAGACTAACTTAATGATCTCAAATGAAAACTATTACTGGTACCTTGGGGAGCTTAGATGACTATTGAGGGGGTATATCTGGATGCTGATTTGACTTTACCTCCTTGTACAACCAAAATGTGAAGATTACTGGCAAATGCGCCAATCTGGTAGCCTACCAAAATTAAGCAATTAACCACATCAAGCGGAAGATTAGCTAACTTTAAACAACTGATTCTAAACAAGATGCTCTCTCTGAGCAATTGGACCAAAAGTATGAAGAGATCAATAACTACGCCAAATTTTATTTTATGGCCTTCTTAAGTACATCAATGAATGCTACGCCACTAATAAGAATTACATGGACGAAAATCGCCATCAGTTTGATAAAGCTATCCCACATACTGATATAAGCTCAACGGAACCACTGACTCAGAGTGACTGCTCTCTACTGCCGTTCATATCCTCTCCAAAACCATCAAATAAATCAAACCTACCTTTAAGGATAAGTACGTCCCTGGGGATGAGACAATTCAGTCATACCTCTTTGTATATGAGAAACAATGGAGCTGGCTACTGACTGACAAAATGCCAGCATATACAAACCAGTCTGAATGGTAAGGCACAAGAAATTATGATGCTTTATTTTAAGACATGCATCACGTGGCAACCAAAAATGAGGCCCTCGTCAAATAATCTGGCAGTAACTTAACGCTCCCTAACCATAAGCAGGCTTTCACGTGTATCCGCCTGAGATATGGGGAAACTCATATTGAATTTTCATAGTGCTTCTATCATGAATCCCAGGTGTTAGCTTCCTGTGATCAGGTTACCTTGGATGATGCCATCTCACCTGTTTTCTCCGCTTTCCAACACAGAACCTAATTGGTACTCTATCTACAGAATGACAAAAAGGTGTTTAAATCTATCCATGACATTAAGGAGTCAATAATGGAATTTCCCAAGCCAGAAGTATGCCAAGCTCTAATTGAGGGGAATTGACCCAATATCCATACCGTTGGATGCATTCAGAGATTAAAACCATTTCACAACCCATGCTCATATTGCAGAATCTTTGGCCACTATTAAAGTTCCTGTTGGAAGAAGGAAGCTGATGAGTCAGGAAAAGCGGAGTCAGCTTTGGGCATGAGGCACCCTCTGATGATGATGCAAAACCTCAACCTCAACTTTCTGTCACTCCACGAGCTGTGTGTTATGTTCTGGAGAGACCTGAAGAATTAAGCGTTCCAGATTCTATGAAGTAAACAGTGCATTCAAAAAGTTCTGGGACTAACTTTTCAAAGACACAACTTTACAAATAAATAAACTTTCTTTTATCATAATTTAAAATACAACCTTTCCCTCTCTATACATATTTATATTGCTAAAACAATTGTTAAAAGGTATGCACATAGTTCTTAATTTGTATAACCATGTTTAAACCAGCTGTCACATTCTTCTGAATTGTCTCTACTTTATCAAAAGGATGAACCTTCAGTGCCACCTTCAGATTATAATTATCCACTCTATTCACCAGATTTGGCTCTGTCTGACTTCTTTCTGTTCTCTAATCTGAAGGTGGCACTGAAGGCTCATCCTTTTGATAAAGTAGAGACAATTCAGAAGAATGTGACAGCTGGTTTAAACATGGTTATACAAAATAGGAACTATGTGCTACCTTTTAACAATTGTTTTAGCAATATAAATATGTATAGAGAGGGAAAGGTTGTATGTTAAATTATGATAAAAGAAAGTTTATTTATTTGTAAAGTTGTGTCTTTAAAACGTTAGTCCCAGAACTTTTTGAATGCACTGTGTATAATTAAAAATTAACTTCCACTTACTTTGACTTTCTGGACTGGTCTCTCCAGGAAACTACATTTACTTAATTCCCCACTTTGGCACCAATGTTACTCAAGTAGAGGTCGTTGTTCACAAGGTGAAGATATTGACCATCGTTGACACTGGATCTCCCATCAATGTTATTTCCTCGCGGCTGGTCAAGTGGATCAAGGTTGCAATGGACCAGAATCACTCCCTAGACTACAGAACGGTGGGGCCTCATTGTAACCACTCCGTGGGAGCCTACTCCTCATTGCCTCTTTGATTTGGCTCTCTGGTTGTTATGGCTCCCGCCAATGTGTTTGAAAATGATGGTTACGACTTTCTTATTGGCACCCAGTTCCTACTTGAATTTGATACTCTAATAAGCCACAAAGGTTTGTACTTTTCTATTTTAGGGTACCACATCCCTCTGGTTGTGAAAGATGTTCATAAGGAGAAAGGAAATAAGAAATCCACCGTTGCTACTGGAACACCTGGACCGTTTTTAACGATTAGTTTATCATGTAATGGACCAAAAATTTAAACTGCCGTTTTACCACACATAGGCTACGGAAGGAATGCCTGTGTACACACCTGGCCGCATAGTCATATCGTCTAAATCGCAAATCTAAGTGGAGACTGGTCTTCAAGTTTGAATACCGCTGTACCACTTAATGAAAATTTAAGGAGAAATAAATCTAGCCATCTGAGAACCCCTTACCTGTCCTAAAGTGCTGTATCCCACTTACCAGAGCCCATTGACTGTCTTAATGGCCAATTTTCAGATTGGCCGATGAACATAACTCAAAACAGATCCATCACATATGTACGGATATTGCTCATTGACCAGATTGAGTCCATCCTAGGATGTGGAGACTTGTGAGACTTAGAAATAGATGAGAATGCTATGATATCCTGAGTCAAGGTGGAAATTGATGACAAGCTTACTTGCAAAAAATAACAACAACAGGCTGATGCCCTAATCAAAGAATATGCTATTATTTTTCATTGGCCCAGAGGATTTTGGGAAGATGAAGGGGGTGCAACACAAGTGCTGACCAGCGATGACCCTTCAATTTGCGCCTGCCCCTATCAGAAGCCTAAAGTTAAAGAATCCCAGGTTGCAAAAGAATTAAAGCAACTGTTAGATGATGGACTGCTATAACGATCCCAGAGTCCCTGGGCCTCGCCGTTGGTGCTTGTGTGGAAGAAGGATTGAGAACATCATGCGGTAGTTAATTACGCCATCTGAATGCCATTACTCAGAAAAATGTCTACCCACTACTTAGAATTGATGACTCCTTATGCCTCTTAACTGAGTTCAAATTTTTCTCCACAATGGATCTTGACAGCAGGTACTGGAAAATTGAGCTTGTACCAGATGACCAAGAGAAAAACACAATTATCTTGAGTGGATTTTTATTAAAACCCACTCGCATACCTCAGGGGATGTGAAATGCCTCAGCCACTTTCCAGCGGGCCATGGACTTCCTGTTGGGGGACTTAAAGATATCACGTGTGCTGGTCTACCTGGACGATGTAACTGTGTTTTTTGCGCACATTTTACCAGTATTTGGCCTACTTGAAGGAAGTATTTGGATGGCTACGCTCTGCTGCATTGAAATTAAAGCCCACCAAATGTCATATCTTTCAGAATGAGATGGAAATTCCCTGGTCTTAAGGTCACCTACAAAGGGATTTCGCCCCTTGCCAAATAAAGTGACCACTATTGAGAAGATGACTTAACTCAACAATTTGTGTGACATTCAGGGTTTCTCAGCATGATTGGGTACTACTGACAATTTAAACCACACTTTGCCAAGATCGCCAAGCCACTAACTTACCTCCTCCATAAAGAGGTTCCTTTCCAATGTAGTATTCCAGCATCAGTCCTCTAATGTCTTATGAAAATCCCTGACTACAGCCCCTATTCTGGTACATCCCAAGTTTGCTAAATTTTTCATTCTATTTACTGACGCTAGCGAAGTGGTTGATGGGGCCATTCTGGAACAACTGGATGCAGCCAAGTTGATCACCCCATAGCCTATTTTAGTAAGACATTAACCTATGTGTAACAGAATACATATAACCAAACGTGAGTGTCTAGCCGTGTTATTGGTCATCAAACAAGTCTATCCTTTTCTGTATGGGAATCATTTCACTGTAGTGACAGATCATGCTTCAATACGGTGGTTACAACAGATGAAAGACCCAGATTGACGATTGGCCTTATGGTCCCTTAAGTTCCAGAATTTTGACTTTTCAATAATCCACTGCACGAGGATGATAAACCAAAACGTAAATGGGCTGTCCCAATTGCCTGTCCTTGCCCTTTATGCTTCCAAAGAGGACTTGATCCACAAGATCATTGCAAAACCAGAAGGGTGGAGCCTTGAGCTGTCAATGACACAACAGCGCTTAAAGCAGATGACAGCCCAAACTTTAGAGCAAAAAATGGATTGTTATATAAGAAGGTTGGGACCTCTTGGCTACTGTATGTTTGACCCTCTGCTCAGACAAAATACGCTATGGAGGCTCATGTTGCCATGAGGCACATTGTAGTGAAGAAAATATATCGATGGTTGAGAGACCACTGCTACTGGGAAGAAATAATTGAGACAGTACAAGATGTTGTTGACTTGTGCTTCGCTTGTGAAAATCAAAAGCCGCCCGAATCCTATATACCAGCATCACTTCATGGACCCCATGGTCCCATTTGACATAATTATCATTGATTTTATGGGCCCTTTCCTATGGTGATGTGCGGTCACCATTTTATCATTCTTTCAGCTTTCACTTTACAAAATGGGTCGAGACTATCTCAGTTGCATCCCCAACTTCTAAAGTAACTGCATCCTTCTTGCTGAATCAGGTCTTCAGTCGCCATTGCATTTTCAAGGTGCTACTATCTGACAATAGTACCAATTTTATTCTTAATGTGATTGCTAATCTTAACTCTTAATGAATACTTATCATTCTTTTTAACACCTTATCATCTGACTACCAACAGAGCTGTGGAGCAAACGAACAGTTCCTTAGTTGCCATCCTCTTTAAGATGGCTTCCTCTGATCCTTCAAAATGGAATTAATACTTACTGACGTCCTTTTTAACATAACTTTAGCTATTATCAAATCATTCAAATGTCACCTTACTGAGCCATTTATGGTCAAGAACCAATCTTGCCCTCTAGTGTGCAGCTTATACTCGAAACTTCTACGCTAGAAACCACTGACTTAGCCATGTGATGATTGGCTGACGAATTATTTAGGCTATAAGTATTAGCCTCTAGATCCATGGGTACTACTTGACAAAGGGAAGAAGATCAACAGAATGCCTAGAAGTTGGTCCTGCCTGAATTCCAATTAGGGGACCGAATCTTATTCTATCATCACTGGACAGAAGCCAAATTCATAAACTTGCACTCTGTGGTCAGGTCTATACTGGCTGATCTACCATTGGGGTCCTGAATACTCTATTGCTTCTGTGAAGTTGGGTGCCATTATAAATTGGGTTATTGCTAGGTTCCTCCAAAATTATGTCCCTCCTCAGCAAGATCTTGAAAGGCATTGTTGGTGATCATGAGATTTGGATTAAAAATAGCCAGATCTAAACATGATCTGAATTACAACTCAGGTGAAGAGACTCCAATGATTCAATGAGCTTTAAAAATGACTTAAATAATTTGTCTTAAAAGGTTGAAAGGAAACTCAAACCCCAGGAGGATCCACTAATTCAACTAGCAAAGGCACTGAGTTAGCTGGTGAAGGTCTTGCCACTTGGAGGCACACAGAATCTGCCACCCTGGCAAAAAAGAGTCAATTCAAAAGATAGCTTCGCCACCTGCCACATCATTGAAGAGGTCTACTTACCTGACTTAATCCTATCACTCCAAACTCCCCATAAGCAATCTCAAGTACCTAGCGCCTATAAATATCTCTTAATTTATATTAATAAAATTACCTTCAGATTTTCCTAGTTATCTACTAAAAGTTTTCCTGCTTGTTTTACACAGAAGACCTTGACTATTCGAAGCAAATTGCATAGCTTTAACGAAGATCTTTATTGAGAGATTGCTTTAGGGCCTTGTCTTTAAAATTTTTCTGGAACAAAGTTTTGCTAATAATTGAACAGCCTTCGAAGGTCCTGACCTTCAGAAAGGATGATGAAGTCTTACAGTGATAGAGGGCCATGAAGGATTGATATGTCCTAATCACCATTTTTAGTTCAGTTACCGCCTGAGACAAGATGTTTTGTACCATTGTATGATAGGAGAACTTTTTTACCATACAAGGTGAAGACTAACTTAAGCAATAATGAGGCAGTGGCCTTAGCGATGGCGGAGACTATAAATGTGGCTTCAGCTCATTCAGTGTAGTGATCATTAATGAGAATAATGTATTGGTGTTCATACATGGTGGTAGGCAAGGGTCAATTACATCAATAGATATGTTATCAAAGGATGAGATTTTACCAACGGCCTAATGCTGAAATATTGAGGTAGAAGAACCTTAACTCATGCAAAATGAGGCAAGAAATCAATGACATCATGGATGGAGTCAATAATGCCTTCCCAGTAACATTGATTCTTAAGCCACTGGTAGGTTTACGATAGGGCGCCTAGACCCAAGGTGGTATGCGCCTCCAGGATGATTGAGGTCTTAGTTGAGGGGCGTACATAATTTAAGCAGGCCGTCCCTACAAAATTATAAAGCAATCCATACTTTGTCTTGGTCTGATCCGTCAGTCACCTTAGTTCTTTCCTTCATTTCATGGCTTCTCAATCCCACTTATTGGGTTATCCAATCAGCTCATAAACCAAACTTCTTCAGAAGCATACAATGTTATTAAAAGTAAGCTGGAAGTCCATCATCATTCTGTTGGATATCCCCTGCCCAAAGCACAATAGAAAATTATTAATATTGTTACTTTAAGGCCCATTGAAAAAGTCTCCCATCAGGTTCCTTCATTTATTTTAGCCACCTTAACAACACGTGATCAATTACAATTGTGAAGTGTTTCCCATATAGGAAGGGGCAAGACTGCTTAATGGACAATAGCACCTCCAAATGCTTCCATTTATAACACTATATTTTTCCCGCATTGGTTAGAGTCTTATTGAAGTATATGATAGGATGATGAACTTGATTAGAGTCCGTTGCGCCAATATTTCTCTGATTGTGATATCACTGGCATTTGTGAACAGGATGAGTGGCTTATCAAATTTTGGATGGACTAATATATGTTCTGAAATTAAGGGAACTCTCAGGGAGCCAAACACCTGCTATTGAGAATATTTACAGTGAATGGGATATCCTTGTGAAGTATGCATATCAATGGCTCTAAAAGTTTAGAAAAATGAGGAATTGTTGATAGTAACCAACCAATATGAAAAGTCCTGCATATTTTGTACTTTATTTGGTGGGACATCTTCTATATGACAATGACCTTGTCAGGAAAGAGGATTTCTATATATGTAACCTTGTGGCCCAAGAATTTTATTTCCTTAGGAAAAACACTTGGCAGTCTTTAGCTTTAAGGAAGCTACTAGCATCCTATCAAAGACTTCTTATAGCTTTTGAAGATGTTCATTGAAAGTATGAGAGAACATGGTAACTGTCCATGTAGACTAGTACACATGAGTATTGAGGCTATGAGTATACCGTTAATTGTTTATTGAAAGGATGCAGGGTGTTACATCAACCATGGGCAAAGTCATTGGCTTTTTTAACCATTAACTCGGAGATTAGCACGCATTTCTACCTGTCTTCAAGTGCAAGTTCAATCTGCCAATATCTACTAACAAGTATCATAGCGGAGAAACTGAGATCCAGACAAAAATTAGTAGAGTCATAAATATGAGATGGTTAGCTGTCCTTCTTGGGCTTTTATATTCAGTTGCCTGTAATCCATCATGACGCGATGAAAACCCATTATACTTGCAGACCAACAATAGGGGCAAAGCCCAGGGGCTATGAGACAGATTTAGGAGGCAATCCTACATTAACTGTTTTAAATTGTTGGTCACATAAATTTCTTTTAACTTATATTTTTGATAGGTCTAGCTCAAATGGGTTGAGTAAAACTGATCTCCCTTTGTGTTAGACCCCTTAATTATTTTTTTATCTTCAGGGCCTTAGAAATATAAAGTCATATATCACACTTAGGTTATTCGCCAATAATTGTTATTCAAGAGTAGGAGTATCATCAAACTTTACCTCCACTTGCGTTATAAAAGGGTTCATAAGATACTAAAGCTTCAGGGATCTACAACCAGAAGTTAGGCCAACGTGGTCAATTGGTAAAGTTTATATTTAAGCTATCAGATGATTCAGAATCACAGTCTGGGGTCAATTATTAAAGTAGCCATCAATATGATTATAAATCCTCAACACACAGGATTAAGTATGGCTCCACAATTCAGAAGTTCGATATAGAAGGTTTTGGTTTACCCTAAACCTCCATTAAATGAGCTCAAAGTATAGTGACTTGAATCCCCATTTCCACCAGGATCTGGGATTTATGGGGAATGATAACCTCATAAATAGGAAAAATGGCATTTCCTCTTTAGCATTGACAGTGGATGAAGGTAGCTTAGTCTTCACTCCTATCACTAAGTATTCTAGCCAATTAATGAACTTGAAATGTTTAATAGGAAATTGTGGGGGTTTCTCCTCTCTTTCTCATTTGGAAGGTTCTGAATGGTAAGTAAGATGTAAATTTTTTAGTATTAAGAAATATAGATATTCTAAAGGGTAGTTAGCTGAGCGAGTAAAAGAAATATAGTTCTTCTTTTACCGCTTGAAGTCACTTTTAAGCGATTTTAAATTTAAAGTTTTATTTATCCACAGCCATCTGCCCAAAACTATTCTTTGATGTCCTTGGCTCCGCCGCCTGCCACACCAGTGTGAGGCAGCAGTGCACCCCCACCTAGCGTTTTCTGCCCCGCAGGCAAGCGCATTCAGATGAGCTCAAATAGCCCGCCCACTGCTTCCAACCGTTTTGTCCCCCCACAGGACTTAGCGCTCCAACTGGCGCGCGTCCACCCTTCTCGCCCCCATCCTCTCGCCCTCCCTCGCTCTGCCATTTGCTATTGCCTCAGAGTGGACTATGGGCGTTTATTCCCATATGACAATAAGGCAATTATTGAGCTAGCCACTGCGGCCTTTGCGCCAGCTGGCTTTATAGACTTCCGCCATTTTAAGAGCTAATTTGACGTTGGGTTCCAATCTGAGGAGGATGCTGAAGCGGCAGCACAAACTCCTCTAATTTATAAAAAAACCCCCATTCCCACAACCTGTACTCGCCTCACTTCAGACACCACGCTGGTGGTATCCTTTGCAAAACTCCCATCCCACCTTCCACCCCAGGTTTTTTATGACCAGTTGGTCGCGGGGCTCATGGCTTATGGCACTCAGCCCAACCTCATCTTTGCCATTCCATCTGGTGCAGAGCGCCTTGCTGCTCCTCGGGCAACAGCCACCATCATACTACACCACCCTACCATAGCCCAACAAATCCCACCCCGCGCTAGTGTGGCTGCAGCGCCTGATCATTTCTTTTGGGCTCAGGCTGATAATGGTAGGCAGATTTGTTCCATCTGCTTTGGCCTCGACTATGCAAAAAGAGCGTGCCCTCAGGCCAAGTCTGCTGCTGCGGCTTCTGAGCCTCCTTCTGGAGGTTCAGTATGGGGCGCTTTGCTGCCCCCTCCACCCTCCAATCTCGTTCAGTGGGCCCACATGGAAAATCAGCCCCCCCAAAACCTCCAGCCTCACTCTCCCACCTAAATCTACCCCAGCTAATCAGAGCAATGCTGGACCACCATTGGCACCCAAGCAGCTGCACATTCTCCCAATCCCACCCACCCAAATTCGAACGCCACTATTCCAGTGAACCAAAATCCATGGGATCTATTGGCTGAAACTGACGAATCAAGTAATGTCCTCATTATTAAACATACAGGTCAACCTCTCTGCCAAGGCGATTATGGTCAGGCAGAATTTTTTCTTCCTGACTTTGATGAAACCCCTACCCCTCGCCATTTCGCTCCTCTGCCCAATACAGCCCCCTTCCAAAGTGATCACCAGCTCGCCTTAGCTGCGGTGGCCTCTCCTTATTGCCTGAAACTACGCACCGCGGTGGCCCAGTCAGTGGCTCAGCTCCAGCATGGTCTGCCCACCCTCTTCTTCCCCCCAACTTCCCTGAATCTCCCTGCAGTGAAATCTCAAAACTATTAGATGATGCTGAAGTTGCTGTTATGAATGTCGCAACAATTGCTATATTCACCCCTCAGCCAAAATCACCCGCCACAGTATCTCCCTTTTCACCCAACTTCCTGAAGCCCGCAAAGAAGCAGAAGTTCTCCTCTCAGCTTTTCTTGAAACACTTTCCCGTCATTATCTTGATGTTAAAGAAGAAAATTCCTACTACGCTGACCTCAACCTCCACTATGTGGATGCCCCAACGCCCTGGCTCTCTGCTCTGATCCAGTACTGTAACCAACATCCCTTGATCGAGGTGGGTCTTTCTGAAAACCAACCCCCGACCCCTCCTCACCCTCTGCCATGGTGGGTTAGCAGTTTATGCTTCCCACCTGATTAGTAGTTTTGTTTTGTCAATTTGAGAGTTGTGTTTGGTACTGTCCATCCCCTGGTCGGCGTACCTTGAATAAATTGAAGAAATATAGATCTTTGTGACTAATCTTGGTGTTAAACTGAACAAGGAACTACATGCCTATGAGTAGATCATAGATATCATTATCCAAGACAATCACCGGGGCTGACACTACATAGGACCAGAATTGGATGGGCAATGACGAGTAAGCCCCATGGGATCTAGTGCAGGAGAGTCTGGCGGTTCTATATTCTAAGGTATGATTAAGATTTTGGGCGCTCTTAATCCGCTTCATCAGGCAGAAAGAGATAAAGCTGGCTGAGAACCCATGTCAACAACAGACAGGACCTTTACCTTGTGCACCACTACCTCTACACAAATGATATTGAAGCCAAAGTGAAACATTAAATAGAAAGCATTGAGTATGATAGCCTTGTTGAAGGAGTCATAGAGTTTACCCAAAGAAGAAGAATATAATTGAAGATTTTATTAACCAATGATAGTGTTGTGATATTGAGTCCTTCAAGAGCAGGCACAATGAAGCTTTCAGGATGTGAAGGATTCTGAGTAAGTTGCTGAGGCGTTAACTTGTCAGCATAGGGTTCCTCGTGACCTAGGCTGATGAACCTGCACCTCAACAATTGATCTTAATTCCCTTCAATTTTTTCGTCATGTATGCTCCCAAAGACCTTGATGTCCCTGACAATCTTACTGGGAATAAAGTTAACCTTCTTCATATGCTGTTGCAAGTTCCATATATTATATATCACATTTTGGATCCAAGTACTAAGTGGTGTAGTAGTACCCAAAGCGAAAGTTATCGCCATTTCTAACGCTGGCTCCCCTAAGTTGTCATTAAACCCCGTTTAAAGAAGCAAATTAAGATGGCTCCTGATAAAAATCATACTTAGAATATGGGACTGCCAGTTCTGCCTGCACTCAATCCCTTGGAGCTAACTCATCCTTGCATATATGGTTCAGATCCTTAGTAGTGTCAGCCTCTGCTATAGTCTTTCACATTGTTTCCTATGACCTACTTAATGAGACTCAATTCCTGTCCAGTTTTGATGCTTAAAATAGCT
The DNA here is from genome assembly GCA_022478985.1 of Massospora cicadina. NCBI lineage: Eukaryota > Fungi > Entomophthoromycota > Entomophthoromycetes > Entomophthorales > Entomophthoraceae > Massospora > Massospora cicadina. Next base: position 53,268 of record JAKSZP010009472.1, on the reverse strand, counting down.
TCAAGGACATGCATTTCTCCATCTTGGGATACCACATTCTACTTATAATCAAAAATTCTTTTAAGGAAAAAGGTAGGAGAAAACCCTAATGCTGCATGTTAGAACATTCCAAATCTCTGAAGAAACTTAAATATCAAATGTTATGCCCTAAAGTTACTCTTTATACCCAGTGGTGGATGCTTCTAAAGGAATATCCATTTTCCCATTATTAAGAAAACTATATCTCAAACCTCAAGTTTTGATGGAAACAGGAATTTAAGTAACTTTAAATACTGCTCATCTTTTAGAGACTCATGAGTAATATAATCCATTGATTTAGGAACCTTTACATGCCAAAGCATTCTTGACCCTGTATATCAGGAAACCATCACTGTATAAATAGGTAATTTTACAGATCAGCCTTTTACTATAACTCAGAACCACACAGCTGCATATCTTCATACCTTATCAATAGAAAAGGTCAACTCTGTCTCAGCCTGTGGATCATTAGCTAATTTAGGGCTTGAAGAGGCTTCAATCATTGCACAAGTTTATGTTAAATCTGGTGATGCATTTGTTGGACAATTACAAGTCCAATGTATCAAAAAGAGTGGTTTGGAGGTAAATGAAAAGATTGGCTGAAAAGACCTTAGTCAATTCCCAGTGGAACCCCTCTAATTGGGGTAACACTTTTACTAGTACTTCTTGGGAAAAACCACGAGTTTGAGTAATCTAATTGCACCAACTATGTGGAGAATTCAGGGATTCAATCAAAGCTCCTCCGCAGGCCACTTCTAATTTAGTACAAACTACACCGCAGAGACTGGCCCTTTTTATAGGGTCAGAGAGAGTACAGCAAGATGCAAAAGTTTTTCCCACACAATGATTGGGTAAAATATATCAAAACCTTACCACACAAATTTATCCTATCTGCCCTCCATCAGCCATCCCATCAAAGTGAAGTGAGTCTCCCAAGCTCTGATAGGTTAAATTCCAATATTCCCTAATTCAGACCTTTCTAAGCTAATCTAAACTTTGAGCTTTGACAATTAGATGCTAATTATCAAGATATTGAGAGGGTTTGCTTTTGTTCCCGCCAATATCACTAATAAAAACCATATATTATATTTTCACTTTTATTTTTTCTGTGATATAAAATACCCTGTTTGGGGGTGGAAGGCGAGTTGGTAAGGGCGTACAGCTACCAACCTGAAGGTTGCGGGTTTGATTCCCGCCCTTTGCACATTGATTGGGGTGCCAGCCAAAGGAAGCTATTGGCAGTTATTAGGTCTAATAACACGAAAACCTTACCCATGACATAACCAGAAAAATTTGAGTCCTAATCTGGAGGTGGAAAAACTTTCTTCGACGGAGTTGACCCTGTTCAGGTTTCATGTCATTTCTTTCTTTCAGTAATGCCTGTCCCCTGGTTGGCTTGCCTCGGTTAAATAAAATACCCTGTTTTTACAATAGCAGTAGAGAGTGTTATAAACCTGTTTCTGTTGAATTGTCAAATACTGTGCAATCAGCACCAGTAAACATTAGCCCCTGCAAGGATTTCAACAAGTGGTATTCACTACAGGGTCCCTGTAACCACAAATTTTTTAAAAAATGGAGCTTGGTGGGAAAACTAACCCTCACAAACTATCCGCTTCATCTGAGTATAGTAAAACTGCATTAGAACTACAGCTAGCTAATGCATTATACCAACTTGAAAAACTTGATTTGCACCCATCATAAGGCCTTTATGGAGCCTCGTCCATCATTCACAAACCTCTTTTAAAGGAAAAGTTTATTCCAGGTGAGGACAATATTTCAACCTTCCTCTTTGTGTACAAATCTGCGATGGAAGGGGAAACTGACCAGTAAGACTCAAAAATACCTTTCCCTGCTTGAGTTGTATGGCTCAGGAGATAATGGTTTCCACTATAACCACACTTAACACCTGGGCGGAGGTGAAACAAGCGCTCATTGACGAATTTGGCTCCCTACAGAGTTTACAAAGGCAAAAACATGCCTTTATGTGCCTTGGCCTGCAAGAGGTGAAATCAACTACCTCTTTTGTTAAGCGCTTTTATAATAAAGCTTAACCTCTGTTGCTTGCCAAAATGCTACCTCTAGATGATGACATTGAAGCTATCATGGCTGGCTTGGCGTCTCATCCCCATTTAGCAATGTATATCTCTGCAGTAAAACACACCTTCCAAACTGTACGGGATATTAAAGAGGCTCTGCTAGCAGTGGCTGATTCTTATGATTTAAACATATGCAAAGAGCTACTAGAGAGAATCAACTCTGACCTATCCAGCCACTTTAATGGTTGTATTCCTATGGAACTCAGCTTCTGCAGAGCTGCATTGACGAGATGATCCTCCACCATGTGAGGCTAGCCAGAAAATACTGGCAGTTAAGGGGTAGTGCTCTCCTTCGTCTTTAGCTCAAAAATCTTAGTTGGTGAAAACAGTCATCCCTTTGCCTTGCCCATCTTTTACTCCAGAGAGGCCTTCCCAAGTGGTTCCAAAGCCTGATCCTAAGCCTAACCTTCTTTTTCGGGTGCCAATCACCCTAATATCAATGGGTTAAATGACAGGTCATAAAAGACATAACACCTGTTTCACAAAAGCACACAGCTGACTAATCGATCTGAAGCTGGTATATTTAAAGCATCCATCTCCACAATGCTATCTCCCTCGACCTCTCATCCAAATAGCTCTAGTCTGTAACCTGTCTACATGAGGCATCAAGAACCCCCTACATTAAAGGTCGAAAATTGAGCCGTGACAATTTCATTGCCTTCCCCAAAAGTTATTAAGGTGGAGGAACAACCTCAGGACCTATCATGCCATAGGGGAAGCCCTGAACCTACCTCACCCCCTATGGGCTCCCTAACATGCATTGATAACCCCTCTGAAAACGAATTTGAAGGGGATGGCGAAGATATGGGTCATTATGTTTTAGGAGCCCCAGGTTAAGTGGAGATACCTGACAGGTTGAACCTTGAGAGTGGATTGGGCTAAGATCCCCGTCAAACTTATCTTTATCAGGAGTTGAGAGGCCTGGAAGTTTTTGACACTTCCAGTGACGCTGACCAGCTCATTGTCACATTTCTCTGTTCTACCCAGTGTGTTTATACCCTGAAGTTAATCCAAGAGAGATAAGCTGAAACTTCCAAAAGACTTATTTCTACCCTCCGTCTAAAGGAGGTCCTCGCTCTTCCCCCCAACTTGGATGGAACTTTAACTTAAGTGGAGGTTGTCATTAATGGAGTGTGGGTTAGGGCTATCCTTGACACTGGGTCCCCGGTGAACGTGGCGCCAAGAAAATTGTTAAAAGATTAAGCTGGCTGTGACCTCAACTACACCCAGGAGTTTGGAACTGCTGGTCCGGCCAACACCTAAGATATTGGAGCCTACTCTTCTCTGCCCAAATGTATTGGGAAGTTCATCTTGTCAGCTTCAGCGGTGGCCTTGGCCAAGTATACCTATGATCTACTCATTGGTACACAGTTTATGCTTAAATATGAATGTGTTATAAACTTGAAGCAGGGCAATCTTTACTTTCTTACCTACGAGGTTCCTCTGGTTCTGACCAATGATGAGCGTAATAGAAAAGATTTTGCTTGACCAGTTGAGTTTCCCTCTTCAGTTTATCCTTACATTATACCACGGTAGGACGGCATGCAAAAATGTATCCTCAATTAGTGGACGTCCTAGAGGGTATCCCTTTCTATGCTTCTGAAAAGGTAGTAATCAAAGCGGGTGAACAACGGGTAGTTGTCACTAATATTACCCTACAAAATCCCCACAGCTTCTTATTTGCACCTAATTAGCATTGATGGAGTTAGCCTTCTAGAGCCCTGAGTATTGCTAGGCGTGCTAGACCCCGCTATCAATGACCTATTAATCTCCTTCTGGGGAATCTTACACAAAGGGCATGGCCATCGAGAAACATCAGGAGACGGGAAGAGGCCTGCTAGTCCTATTGAGGACATCAAACAAGTCCATTGTATTGGGTCAATGGCTGATATGGGCTTACTCACCGACCAGTCATTATGTACTTTGCCTACCATTCATATCTCTGAGGAACTAACCCCAGAAGAGCTTGACAAGATCCACACTCTACCTGAGAACTATAGTGACATCTCTACCTCTGATACTGACTATGGACACATGAAGGGTTGGACTCACATTATTGATGTTGGGGATGCTCGCCCTATCTGCTCCAAACCATATCGCAAATTTCAAAGTCAAGGAGCTACAGATGCAGATGGAGCTCAAAAAGCTGCTGGACGCTGGGCTGCTGGTGCCATCCCAAAGCCCTTGGTCGTTTCCTCTTCTACTTATAAAGAAGAAAGATGGAGGTCATTGGGTAGTTATGGACTAACGTAAGCTGAACAACCTCACCAAGAAGGACAGCTACCCTATCCCTCATATTGATGGCGCTCTGGCCCAACTCTCTGGGTCAAAGTTCTTTTCTGCCATGGAATTGGCTAGTGGGTATTGGCAGATGGACCTTTCTCCACAGGATCAGGAGAAGTGCGCCCTATTTGTAGCGAGGGCCTATTTCAACCCACTTGGTTACCCAGGGGTCATGCAATGCTCCTGCCACCTTTCAGTGGCCAATGGATCATATTCTTCATGATCTTAAGCTGAGCTTTGTGGTTGTCTATCTAGATGACATCACAGTTTTTTTTCCAAGACCTTCAACTAGTACCTCATGTACCTAAAAGAAGTGTTTTAATGGTTGCGGGCATCAAACATTGAGCTAAAGCCCTCCAAATGTACTTTCTTACAAAAAAGTTAGAATTCCTCTGGCATGTTATCACTCAAGATGGGATTAAACCCCATAAAGACAAGATGGAAGCGATATCTAAAATGCCTGTGTCAAAAACCTTTCGCAACATACAGGTATTTTGAGCCTTATGGGGTACTATCAACATTTTATCCCCAAGTTTGCCCAGCTCAGCGAGCCCCTCGTATGTCTCTTGACTAAAAATACCCCTTCCATTAAGATGCTGAATAAAAAGCAGCATTTGAGATCCTGAAAAGTTGATGCAACAAAGGCCAATCCTCCACCAACCTGACTATGGCAAGTCCTTTATGTTGTTCACGGATGTCTCTGACTATGCTGTTGGAGACATCTTGGCTCAATTGGATGAGCATGGGGCCAATCATCCTGTGTCCAACTTCAGAAAGATGCTCTCCAAAGCCAAGCGTAATTACAGTATCACTGAGAAGAGTTTCTGACTGTCTTGCTTGCCATAAAGTACTGTCACCCTTTTCATATGGGATATTGTTTAAAATAGTTACAGACCACGAATCCTTGAACTGGTTTCAGAATATGAAAGATCCACTGGGCAGTTGGCTCGCTGGGTTCTTAAGCTCCAACACTATGATATAAACATTGAGCATCGAGATGGGATGCGCTATATTAACGTTGATGGGTTGACGCAGCTGTCTGTCCATCATCTTGACAATAGTAAAGCTGAGAGGTTGCACAACCTCATAATAACTCCTGACGCATGGGCTGATGAAGAAGAAACTAGTAAAAAGATGCTAGCACGGCATTCCCACAACACAAAGGTGGAGAGTGGGAAGCTATATATGAAAGTAAGAAAAAATTGGCTGCCTTATCTCCGGATGTCAGAGCGGGTATCTGTCATCTTGGAGTCTCAAACTATAATGGGGCAAGGCGGAGTATGCAAAACCTACAAGTGGGTAAAAGAGCGGTACTACTGGGAGGGCATTATGAAAATATAACTGAAATCTTTAGCTTGCCTGACCTACAAAAAACAATCCAGCTTCATGACTCGATATCAGTACCAATCCACAACGCCCAACAGCTATTCCACACCATAAGTTTGGATGTGGTAGGTCCTCTACCTCAGACCACCGGTGGTAATTGTTACATCTTGGTCAGAATTGATTATTTTAAAATGGATTGAAGCTGTTGCTCTCCCCCTCAGACTGCTAAGGCACTGCCACCTTTCTACATCAATATATTTTTATGTGGCATGGTTGCCCCAGGTCCTCATTTTTAATAATGGGAAAAATTTACCTCCTGAATAGTAAAGCTCTTCACCACCTCCATGGGAGCACAACTCTTCTCAGCCCCCTATAACCCATCCACCAATGGTGCCATAGAAAGAGCAAATGGGACCATAATCTCTATCCTTCAGAAAATGGCCAACTGAGACCCTCTTCACTGGGATCTTTACTTACTCAGTTCCCTCACGGCCTACTGTATCGGTTACAACCAGATCCCTAAGATGTCTTAAATCCATATGTTGTATAGCTGAAAACCTAGGGTGCCTGCTTTACTAGTCAAAGATGTTTTCTCAGCAAGGACAGATATATATCAAGCTATGAAGAAGTTGGCGTAGCAAATCATCCAGTTACAGTCTGAGGCGATGAGCAATTTAGCAAAAACTGTCAATAAAGAGGGCCAAGCTGCCAATGAGCTCTGGCTACTATTCCTTACCTTCCAAATGGCAAACTTGGTTACTATACTACCACAACTTTATCATAACTAAAAAGAGAAATTTTGAATACATATGGAAAGCGCCTTTTGTTATCACCTATAAGCAAGCGGAATAGTACTCCATTAAATATCTTGCTTCTGGAGTTACTATTGACCAAGTGCATGAATGGTTCTTTCGACTTTATTCCCCCCTACCACTCTTGAATGGGTAATGTTGGAAAATTACAAGTCTGATGTATTAAGAAAAGTGGTTTGGAGGTAAATGATGAAAAGATTGGCCAAAAGACCCTGGTCGATTCCTGGTGGAAACCCCTATAATTTGGGGTAGCACTTTTACTAGTACTTTTTGGGAAAAAAAACCACGAGTTTGAGTAGTTGAATTGCACCAACTATGTAACAAATTCAGGGGAGTCCATCAAAGGCTCCTCCCCCAGGCCACTTCTAACTTAGTACAGCCTACATCGCGGATACTGGTGCCTTCTATAGGGTCAGAGGGTCCAGCAAGGTGCAGAAAATTTCCCGCCAACTAATTGGGCAAAATATATCAAAACCTTACCACACAGTTTTATTCTACCTGCCCTCCATCACCCATCCCATTAAAGCAAAGTAAATCTCCCAAGCTTTAATAGGTCAAATCCCAATATTCCCTTGTTGGTATTTTTACCCACCTTTCCAGCCGTCTAGATTATCATGGATCACTAGGAGATAATTTTATGGCGAGTGAACTGGATATCAGTTGACCCTAATTTTAGGCTAATAATGTTCAGGGGATTTAGGTAATTTGCAGGATTGAATCCATTGTAATCAATATGGGTAAATCTTAAGATCCCTGTGGGCAGAGTTGCAACAAAGTGACGGAATCTGATAGTTGCTCAATGTTTAACTATCAGGTGTACCAATTGGGATTGGTCAGGTTTTATCACTGACTGATTTGGAATTTAAGGAACAAGTTATGAGGTGGGTGATGCCTCCTGTAAATAACAAATAAATTAGTTGGTTCATGACCTGCAATAATGGGCAAAAGTTCCATTAACTAAGCAGGTTACTCACCAAATATAGTTGTTTCACTGGGATCAACTGGAAAATGTTAGGGACACAATTTCTGACTCTTTCCATCTTAGGTCTCAAGGATTTCTGATAAAGGAATGCTAACCATATGGGGAAGACGTTTCGCTGGTGAGACATTAAAGGGAAGTTCAATGGCAATGGCTGACGTTTCATGGCTGAGGTGCCAACTGAGAATTTGGCGCCAAATTCCCTCTATAAATTTCCCTGGAAATATATTTTAATAAAGTGTCTAATTTAGCAGAATTCATTATTGTTTTTAGTTCTATTCATCTTCAAGAAACTTTTTCTTGTGTGCTTTAATTGGGGACTCTTTAGTAGGATAAAGATTGAGGATTGGGGAGCCTTAAGAAGAGAAGCTGAGCTTAGATGGGAATTACTGTAGACTCTGCAAGGCCAGATAAAAGGCTATAAACTTAGGGATCAGTGCATGGGTCAGGTTAGGCGGAGAAGGGTATAAACCCCTACTGAAGCCATCAAGAGTATTTTAATGAGAAATACAGGCCAATTGTTGGACCAGAATTGGTTATCTACCCAACTACAGATAATAGTCTTCATACTATTATCAATCGAATATCATCTATTCTTAGACAACGCAAATTGTGCGCATACCAAACCTGTGAAGTTAAAAACTAGGGGCTATTGATATTAAACAATAAAGGAAGGAAATTAAAATTTTAACAATTAGTGCTCACTACAGGAGGTAATTCAGTAAAATACGCCAATTAAGATGCCATATAAAGAGGGTGTAGAAGATGTTTCCAATTTCAGCAATATGTTACTAGGGAAAGTAATGTCATTGGAGATGAAAGAAGGAGATTTAGTCAAAAAAAGTTCTATTTTTGAAGACAAAACGTAAAGTTGATTGCGTTTAATTGCACTCACTCAGCTCAGATGTGGAGCAACAGGTGAAGCAAATGTATTGACTGAAGAATTGGGAATGCAAATGTGACCCCTATACACCAAATGACGCTGAAGAAGATAATCAAGATTTGGGAAAAGGACTTGCAGCCTAGATATGGAACTGTCTAGTGCTGCAAGAGAACCTGTTCACCAGACATCTACCCAAGATGAAGATTTTCAGCAGGGCCAACTCAGGTTGAAATTGGGTCCGCACAATAATCCCAAGGAGTGAGGTGTTTAGATGAGACACTAGATGAGACATCAGATGAGATTGATATAGAAATCAATCAATTCAGAGTATTGTATGCAATGCCAATGAAGAGAACGAGGAAAAAGAGGAAGAAATAGACCCAGGAAAGTGGAGGGAATAGTTTGACCCAAAATTAATCAATTAATGAGGCAGGAAATACTAGAGATGAGGATCATCAATTAAAGATGAAATTGGATGAAGTTAACACTACTATATCAATACACGTGATTAGGGGATTGTTTCTGGATTGATCAGTGGATTTACTTCAAACTTTTTGGATGGCAGCAAATGCCAAAAATCATTTTTAAAATAAGACAATTAGAGCAATTGAACGGAACTGACAATTTAATGAGAAAATCATAAATTTGAGAGATATGAAGACTCAAGTATCAGTTGCTGAAATATGAAATGAGAGTAGGACCTGTTGGAAGTATGATAAGTAAGTATTGAAGGCCTATTGATTAGAACCATTTATGAATGTTGCCAAAGACAGTAAGTGTTGCTTATACATGAAGAAACATCAATGCTGGTCATGTAGTGAATAATGTCAAAATAAAAAACTGAAAGTATTGGATCTAATAGAAAATAATTGCAATGTTCCAAAAGACCGCTGAACCATTAAAATTGTTAAGTCCTAATATTTTGGAAAAGTCCTAAAAGATGACCACTGAACCAAATTAGATGGTTAAGTCTTAAAAACAAGACTTTTGACCATGAATTCTGGTAGGTCAAAGTATACCTCAGAACCAGTTTGGAAGAAGGGGAAAAGAAGGACCTCTGAACCTAATTGTAGGTTAAATCCCATTTTGAAAGAAAAATACAAAAAAATTAGTTATTAAAAATCAATTTTGAACCATGATTTTAAGACCTTGGCCAAGATAAGATTTCTGGCATGAATGGCTGAAAGAATCATATATTGGTCAACTAAGAGAAACTCACTGATCTGATGGACAGACAGCTGGAAAAGGTGCTTGAATTATTTGACAAGTATCAGGAAGTATTCGCCTAAGATGACCACGATTTGGGATGTGCAAGGAATGTCATCCACAAAGTTGACACTGAGGAAAATTTGCTAATAAGGATGAGACTGATTTAATGGTCAAAGGCTGCTGAGGAAGTAATGGAAGAAGAGATCAGCAAACTAGTGAGCATGGTCTTCTTGTTCTGTCGTTGAGTCCCTGAACAAGCCCTATCCTAATTATGAACAAAAAGGACTTCTCTAAAAGTGATGATTGATTATTGGAAGCTGAATAAGATAACAAAGAAGTATTTGTATCCACTACCACAAATCAATATTGTATTAGATCTATTGGGAGAAGCAAAATATCTCTCTGAAATAGATTTGAATTCAGGATATTGCAAATCGATTTTCTAACAGAAGACCAGGATAAATTCATGATGATCACCATGAAGGGGCTGTATCAGCCAACGAGGATGCCCCAAGTTCTATGTAATGCGCCTGAGATGTTCTAGAGGGCTATGGATGCCATTTTATATGATCTTATGTTGTCATGCATCTTGGTGAACTTGTACGATATAAATGTGTTCAGTAGGATATTTACTGACCATTTTAACCACCTGGAAGAAGTCTTCAAGAGACTTTCCACATCTAACCTGAAGATTAAGCTGAGGAAGTGCCACTTCTTCAAGAAAGAGTTGGAATATCTGGGATTCGTTATCAACTCTAGTGGACTGCAGCCGCAAGATCAGTAAATTGAAGCCATATATGAATGGCTGTTCCAAAAAGTGTCTAAGATGTTATTGCGTTTCTCATAATGGTTGGATACTAATGAAGATTCATACAGGATTTTGAAAGAATTGCTGAGCCCCTCTGTTATTTGCTGGAAGAAAAAAAGGATTCATTTGGAATGGAAAGGTTCAGATTTCTTTTGATGAGTTATGCCTGTATCTGATATATTCTCCAGTATTGAAATATCCATTTTTGATCAAGAATTTATAATATAGACTAATGATTTGTTAATGACAATTGGCGCCATCATGAGCCAATCAGATGAACTCAGGGACAAACATCTGGTAGCGTATTTGAACTGGACACTATCAGCAGACAAAAGAAATTACAACACTACTGAGCATGAATGCCATGTGTTAAATGTATGAATGTAAACAAATTTGGTGTAAATTCATAGACCACATTTTAAAGTGGTGACATACCGCTCCTTGTTGCGTTGGTTGCATGATTTATGAGAACAGGAAGGACGACTGGCCCAATGGGCATTGAAGCTACAGGATTACAATTATGAGATAGTACACCAAGCGGGAGCTTCTCATAAGAATGTGGATGGCTTATTGAGGTTACAAATGGTCCAAGTGGTATACCAGCAAGCGGATGAGCTATTTCAGAAAATGGTAAAGGATAATTGGGAATAAGCCCTGAGAAATCCAAGATGCGCTTCAGAAAGTGATGGAAAACACTGAGACCATGGATGGATAAGTTTTTAAAATGATCAACAGAAAACAATTACTATTCTCAAGACTATTGGAAAGAGCGGCACTCGTTCAAGGCATACATAAGGTTGTCAGATATTGAGGCCTAAGGAAGATGACTGACCAATTTGCCAGTACTATTACTTAGAGTCCATAAGCTTTGATATAGCGGATTATCTGGATTGTTGTGTGGAGTGCCAGTTGCATAAGCCCCACAAGAGCACAACCGGGTATCAACTGTTCTGCCCTGGATTTGCTTGGCATATGTTGTCCATCAACGTGATGAGACCATTAACCATGAGTACCAGAGGGAGTCAAATACATATTAGTTGCAATTGATCATCTGACTAGAGGGGTCAAGATAAAGGCCCTGGAGAAAGTGGACGCTACAAGAACTGCAAGGTTTATACTGGATCAAGTCATTTACCGCCATGGATGCCCACAAGTCTATTGAGCAACAATGGAACGGATTTCAAGTCCCATGTGATCCTGAGATTGAATGAGATAATGGGGATATGAGGAGTCATGTCAGTACATTACCAGCTGGAGCAAATGTACTGGTAGAATGGGTCGATGGAATGATGGCCATGATGTTGAGGAAGCTGGTCGCAGGGAGAACTTTTACATGAGGAACGTACCTAAGTTTGGCGACGTTTGTATATGATATAAGTAATCATACAGTGACAAGAAAACATGGTTTGAGTTACTATATGGAAGGAAGGCCTTGTTACCACCAAGATTTCTATTTGTTGGTTGAACCAACATCTGGGAGGAGTGCTGATCAGTACCTGATCCATTTTCAGGTATCCTGATCAAGATGCAATTGCAAGAATTTGATACAACATTTAAGAAAAGAATCCAGGAAAAAATTACGTACAAAAAACTGACCAGCATTATCAGAATACCACATAGGTGATAAGGTTGCTTATTGTGACATGCATGGTTTCAGAAGAAGAAAAAAGCTTGATGCATTGTGGTCAGGTCCATTTGAGATTATCATTAAGACGGCAATGGACGCCTATTCTATAAAGAACTTCTTGGATGGAAAAATTGTGAATTGAGTTCATCTAGATATTCAAAGCGGTGGATCAAAGAAAAAAATAAAAAGAGTGTTCTTGAAGGACCGCTGAACCATTGAGATGGTTATGTCCTGATAGTTTGGTTAAGTCCTAAAAAGGGACCGCTGAATCAAAAAAAGGATTAGTATTAAAGAATAAGGCCTCTGAACCATAGAAAACTGGTAAGTCAGAGTATACCTAGGAACCAGTTTTTTGGTATAAATATAAGATGGACTGCTGAACTGAGTGAAGGTCATGTCCCATATAAAAAAGAAAAAAGAATAAAATTATTGATTAAAATATATTGGGAAAACCATTAAAAATGCACAGAAAAAAGATATATATTTATAATTTTTTATTATTTGGTATTCTCGACTTAGGGATGATTCCACCTATGCCGCCACTTGGGGAGAAAGGATGTATAGCAGTAGGGGTGAATAAACCGTCAAAATCTAAGTGAGATCAGATGCTAGAAAGAGATAGACCTATTCAAATCCAAGTTTGTTGATTGGAGGTTGAAACCTGAGAGAATGTGATGATAGGAAGAGTAATTGAGATGTCAGTACAAGCCAATCATAAAAACTCCAGATCAGGGAGGGAAGCAACATAACAAGAAAATGGAGTTGGCAAATACTCTCAAGTAATCCCAATATAAAACCAGAGCCAGAATATTGGTCTTTAGCACTTGTTAATGGGCTTAGTCAAGAACATTGGACATTGAGCTGACATTGTGCAGGGGATACAAGGTGGGGTTGCCAAATCATACCCCTGATCAAAGCCATCAGGTGAAGGTACCAATGGGATGCGCCAAAAACAAGATAGTCATGCAGGGAGCAGATGGCATCCTGCAGACAATGATTATGAGCTTTTTGGATGTGAAAGCAGAATGTGTGATGAAATTTGGGAGAGGCTGGAAGCTTTGAGGCCAGCTTCAAAAGCTGGCTGGCAAAACGAAGAGCATATGCTAGAGTCTCAATCTGGAATGATTTTGAGATCAGAGGGGCTCAGAGCTATGGACAGTGCCTTGGCTACTTGGGTCCTTAATTCTCCATAAGGGGAATTCGAAATGTTTGAAATTTCTGATGGCTAGTTCAGTTGCATACAACTGGTTTATAGATTTGGCGAGTCAGAAAAGGAACTTCAGAAACGATTCAGATCCAGTGAGGAATGATTGATCAATAGTAGAGGGCATTTCTTCAGGAGGCATGACAATGATTGTAGGAGTATCTGTGAAAGGAGCTAAATCCATGAGAGTATCAAAATCTAATTCAGGAATCAACGACAGAGGGAAAATTTGCTATAAGTCATTCAAGACAATCACTAATATAGTTTTGTTGGGGTTGGATACCGTTTTCTGTAGTTCTGTGGAAAGACTGGCTATGGGTACTTGACTTGGAGTATGAGTACTAGGGGGACCATAGAAGAGATTTTGTTGTGCAGATTGACTCATCAGTTGGAAGAGACAAGCATCTTTATCAGACATGCTGTTGGGCAGTTGCAGGTACCAAAATGACAAATTCAATATATGAGCTGGACAAGAGGAGGGATGTCAGCCTTTTTATAATAGTCGACATTATGCACTTTGATATCAATTAAGCTCTAATTTCAGAAAAATTATTCTCAAAAATTTTGAGATAAGCTCTTCAGAGAAGAATTAAGAATGATATGAGCCAAATAAGTTATTAAGAGAAAGTAACAATAGTGAATATAATTGAGCATTCTTATTTGTGTCATGAAACAAACATTGATGGCAGTAACCTCCTGTCAAGTATGAGGAGGAAGATCAGGAAATTGAGGACGCCAGACCAAGTATACTGAATATGACAGTGGGTCATAATCTCTGACCAGTGAAAAACTGGGACCTGAAACTAGTATCATCAAATGTAAATTAAAAAGCCTGGAATGGCAGAGGGCTGTGGGGACCATGCTCTGAGAAGCAGTAGCAAGAAGGAAGAGGAAGAGAACCACATGCCAAAGGGCGTCCTGAGCAGCGTTGAGTGCAGATTGACTGTGCTCCGCTAGAAAATAAGAATTATCCAACATGATGTCCAAGGCAGTATTCTTCTGTCCCAATCCTATTCTCTCTGAAAATCTAGGCAAGGGGGGATGTGTTGGGATTTTTTTCCCACCTTTACAGCTGTCTAGATTACCAGAGATCAATAGGGGATAATTCCCTATGGCGAGTGAATTGGATATCGGTTGAACCTGATTTTGGGCTAATAATGTTTGGTTAATACTAGGTAATTCACCAGGATCAAAAAAAATTTGGGGATTGTACAGGTGAATGCTAAAAATTTTGTTGGGCAGAGTTGCTAACACAATGGGGCATCTGATAGTTGATCAATGTTTAACTATCAGATGTACCAATTGGGATCAGTTGGGTTTCATCACTGAACATTTGGGAATTTAAGAAACAAGTTATGAGGTGAGTGTTGTCGCCTGAAACTAGTGAATTGATCAGTTGGTTCACAACCTTCCATAATGAATAACAAGTCCCATTACCTAAGCTGGTTGCTCACCAAATATGGTTGTTTTGCTGGGATCAAGTGGAAAATGTTAGGGACGCGTTTTCTGACTCTTTCCATTTTAGGTATCAAGGATGTCTGATGAAGGAATGCTAACCAGATGGTGAAGACCATCGATGGTGAGACATTGAAGGGAAGTTCAATGGCAATGGCTGCCATTTCATGGCTTAGGCGCCAACTAAGAACTTGGCGCCAAATTCACATTATAAATTCCCCTGATAAGATACTTTGGTAAAGAGTCTAATTTAGCAGAATTCAATATTGGTTCTAATTCTATTCATCTTCAGGTAACTATTATTTGTGTGCTTTAATTGGGGACTCTTTAGTAGGATAAAAAGTAAGGATTGAGGAGCCTTAAGAAGAGAACTGAGCTTAAATGGGAGTTACTGTAGACTCTGCAAGGCCAGAGGAAAGGCTGTAAACTTAGAGATCTGAGTGTGGATCAAGTTAGGCGGATAAGAGTATAAACCCCTACTGAAGATATCAAGAGTATTTCAAGGAGAAATACAAGTAAAGTGTTAGGCCAGAATTGGTTATATATTCAACTATGGATAATAGTCTTCATAATAGCAACAATAGAATATCATCTATTATCAGACAACACAAATTGTGCACATACCAAACCTTTGCAGTTAAACAATTAGGGGCTATTGGTATTAAGGGATTAAAAACTCTATAAAATTTTAATTTCACTAATTTGGATTTTTCTAAGATAATCCAAACTTTGAGCTTTGACAATTAAGTACTAAGAATCAAGATTTTGAAAGGGTTTTCATTTGTCCCTGCTAGTGTCATTAATAAAATTTACATAGTATATTTTTACTTTTATTCTTCCTGTGGTAATAAAAACCCCTGTTCTACCGCTGCCTCACCAAGTTTGATTCTGGTACAGGAACTTTGGTTAGGGGACAATTATGACTGTGTTGGCTTTGCGCACCAATGCCCTGAACTGAGATAGCAAATAGCAAAGGCGGTCCATGGAGTTCCTGGCCTATCATACGCCACGCATGGAGGCTTTCCAGATTTTATCCTCCTTTCTCATTCATTCCATTTCCCATTAATTGGTGCAGTATCATCCTCAGGTTGTCCCACCTCAAGTAAAATAAAAACCCCTGTTTTTACAATAGCAGTAGAGAGTGTTATACTCCTGTTTCTGTTGAATTGTCAAATCCTGTGCAATTAGCACCAGCAAGCATTATCCCCACTAGGATTTTAACAACCTTATTCAGTGATCAACAGAAAATGGACGAGTAACTAATTAATGATTTGCTGAAATTTTCTCTAAAATCCTGAAGATTTTGGGCTAGTAGAAGAGGTTCAACACCTAGTAGATACTGAGACTCCCAGTCCAAACAGTTTTAAATTATATCAAAAACCCTATATTGAAGAAGCCCAAAATCACTAAGGAACTGAAACAACTTCTGGATGCCGGCAATTTAAAGCCCTTCCAGAGTCCTTGGCCTTCCCATGAAACTGATCTGCAAGAAGGATGACAGCTATCGCTTTAAAATAGATTATCAAAAAATGAATGTGATCACACAAAAGGACAGCTATCCATTGCCTTAAATAAATTATTCTCTCGCCTTACAACCAGATCTTAAATATTTTTGGTTATGGTTCTTGCTAGTGGTTACTGGCAGATTGATCTGGTTTCATAATAAAGCTAGAATGTGAGTCTATTTCCAGAAAATCCTGTTCAACCTAATCATATGCCTCAGGGGTTGTGTAACGCCCCTGCATCTTCCAGCGCGCCATAGATGGTATTCTCTGAAAATTGTAAATGTCCTGCATAATGGTTGACCTCATCGATGTTACAGTATTTTCACTAACCTTCATTGAGCACTTAAAGCACTTTAAAGATGTTTTTGACCAAATGAGATCTTCATCTATTAAGCTGAAGTTAACTAAATGCAATTCTTCCAGAGATAAATAGTATTTAGGCCATAGTTTACAAGAGAAGGCATATCCCTGTTACCCAATAAAGTTGATGTCATCTAGAAATATGTCTTGTCCTAATGCTTGAGGGATGTGGAGGTCTTTCTGGAGATGGTTACTTACTACTGACAATTTAACCCTCATTTAAACAAACTTTCTGAACCCTTTGTCTACCTATCTTATAAAGAAGTTCTATTTCATTGGGAATAAAAACAATGACAGCCTTTGGACTCCATAAGAGAAGTCCTAATGATTACTCTAATTTGGTCCACCCAAGTTTTTCAAGCCCTTCTTTTTTATTCAAAATGCTAGTAATGTCATAGTTGGAGCTATTCTATAACAAAACAATTACAACCAAATAAACCACCCTGTAGACTTAGTAAAACTTTAACAAAGGAAAACGGACAGTAACATATTAGAATGAGAATGCTTAGTAGTATTCTTGGCTTTCAAGTAATTCTGGCCATATCTTTATGGGAAATATTTTAATATTGTATCTGACCATGCTTCACTTCAGTGGTTACAGCAGATGAAGGATTCAGATGGCCAGCTCATGCTTTGGGACCTCAAACTACAAGTTTACTATTTTCAATAATTCATTGATCTGGTGCTATACACCAAAATACCAATGGACTATCACGTTTTCATTACTACCTTATACGCCTCTGAAAAAGATTGGGTATGTGAGCTTATAGGTTGACCTGAAGCATGAGATTGAGAAACCCCAGAGGTTAAGAGTGGTTAAAAAATGGAGGCCCAAAGCTGAATTGATAAATGACTACTTTATAAGAAGGTAGGCTCTGCTTGGCTCCCCTATGTCCATCCTTCGGTCAAAACCATGCCCATTTTGGAAGCATATATGACTGTAGATCATGGCACCGTGAAAAACCTATTAGTGGCTCAAGGATCGATGCTACTGGGATGGCATGATTAATACCATCCACGTTGTCCTTGAATCATGTATTTTTTGTGATAAAAATAGGTCTAATATGCCCAACTATTCAGCACCTAGTCATTGGAAAAACATCTCTATTTGCTAATGTCAGTATAAATATGATCAGACCACTACCAACATCCCTATATGGACATTGCTACATCTTCGCTGTTGTCAGGCAAACAGCAAGTTATTTTTAGACTGGACTGACAGTTTAAGTGCCGAAGCACCTAAACGTCAAGCCCAAATGCTAGTGGAACTGTTGCTGGTACAACAGTTATAAAACTAGAAAGGGATCTACCATTAAGCGCCCATGAGTCATTGTCATGTATAGGAACCTAGCAATGAACCAATTAAACGTGGACTTAGGTCCCGTTGGTTGTAGAAGTATAATTGGGAGAAGTGGTTTATATTTAAAATAATAGAAATTGGAATTGGTTATTGGGACTTTTTATTGGAAAGTAAAAGTAAAGAAAATTGACCAACAATGATCTCAGTGCGATGCGACTGATTAAAAGTGTTCAATTTGGTAGTAGGTTAAAGCAGGACAGGGCCCTCAAAGTTGACCTAACCCGGCGAGTTTTTTTGGGGGGGATGGGGGAAAAAATTCCAATTTGAACTGACATCAAAGGATTTGGCAGCAGGCTGAGTCACTATCAGTTAATCTGAAAATGCCTGGACTGAGGCTTTACTGCATTTATATCTGTTAGCACGATGGCATCTGGCCTGATGAGCAACAGGAATCCCCCAGGGCCACACCACATAGGGGCGGTCCCAATGGGTCAGAAATGGGTTTGGGATGGCCAAACTACCTGTGCCCAGTTGCTGGAGCGTTTGTTCAGCCAAATGAGTTACATAGGGCACCAATCCCAATTCTTGAAATAGGGGTTTTGAATTAATGGCGACAGTCACCAATGGTGATACCTGCTCATTGAGGATTGTCCCCAATAACTTTGAAGGGAGTTTGGTATTGGCTATTGTACTGCTCAATGGCTTGATACCATCAGAAGTTCCAACTGAGATTTGATACTTGTCCCCTTTTGACTATTAGTTTTTCGCCTGTAGGGATTTATTCCTATTTATCTCAAAAATTTCAACTTTGATTCTGAGGATTCAGCGCCATCAGTTTTATAAACCCCCTACTAGTTGTGGGGAAGATGTTTACTGATGATTTCGGCACAGATTTCCTCAATTTAGTGGACAAGCTTGGCAGAGGCAAGCACGGTAACTGGGAGGAGAAATCTTTGAAGGGGAAACTATTACCCATCGATTGTCTACCACATGAGAAAGGTTGCCCTGGGTGATAAGGGGTACAGCCGCCCTTTTCAGACCCTTTTTATTTGGAAATGGGAAAATCGCCCAATCCATGCGAAGGGGACGTTCCCCTGGACTTACATTACCCTTTC
The DNA here is from genome assembly GCA_022478985.1 of Massospora cicadina. NCBI lineage: Eukaryota > Fungi > Entomophthoromycota > Entomophthoromycetes > Entomophthorales > Entomophthoraceae > Massospora > Massospora cicadina. The sequence goes on along the minus strand of JAKSZP010009472.1, from coordinate 34,288 downwards.
CTTTTGCCAGAGGAAAGGCACTACCACTTGGAAACTGCGTGAGGGCCACATTTTTGTGAGCCTTGGGCAACTTGATTGCCATCAAAGCTGCAACCTTTGTGGGGGACAGGGAGTGTCAGGATGTGATATGTGGAAAGCCTCAAACAGTTCCATGCAGTTCACACAATCACAGGGTTTTTCCAGCTGCTTCATAGGCGGATATCTTCCATGCTAAGAGATACTGAACTGACCTCTAAAATCTGTGGGATGCTAAAATGCTTTCCACTTCAGCCTCCTCCACATCTTCAATCTACTATCAGCTCAGGGTCCAAGGGGATAGTTTTCTTGAATGGAAACAGCTGAGATGCGTGAAAAATGGGATGTTGTTTCAAATTAGATGGCAACTTTAACCAGAAAGCACCATTCCCCAAATCCTTCTTCACCAAGTGGGGCCCAAACGCTTGCTTGTAAACTACTGGGGGGTACCTGGATCTACAAATGATGCATATTAAGCATGATATATGAACCCACCACAATGTCATGAGCGGGGTGCTGTTTCCGATCTGCAAAATGCTTATAATCACCAATAGCCTTAGTGAGATGCTCCTGTACCAAGGACTGGGTAGACCAAATATGCTCTGCATGATCTGCAGCAGCTGGGACCTCTGGTTGCAGACAAGGTCTAATCAAAAACGAGGGGTTATACCCTAAAGTCGCTTCATAAGGGGAAAACCCTGTAGAGGCACGCGCCCCGTTATTATAAGAGAATTGAGCAAGATGAAGATCATTAGCCCAGATATCCTGTGCGGCCAAAGCATAGCAGCGCAAGAACTGTTCCAAGATCTGATTAACACGCTCAGTTTGTCCATTGACTGGGGAAGATACGCTGTGGATTGGCAAGGTGTAATTCTTAAAATTAGATAAAAGCTCATTTAGAACTGCACTGTAAACTGGGGCCCATGGTCACTGATAATCTCCTGCGGGAGACCAAACATTGAAACCACATGGCGCACGAAGAGACAGGCAGTTACTTCTGAAGAAATAGCTGATGAGTAAGGGATAAACAGGGCAAATTGTAAACCAATCAACTACCACCATCACCACAGTAAACCCATTAGAACATGGAAGTTCAACAATAAAATCCACGGATACTGATGTCCATGTACCTTCAGCCTGTTGTTAAAAGTGAAGGAGACCATTCCTTTCTGATTGATCTGACTTGGCCCACGCGCAGTTAACACAATCAGTGATCCTGGCTAGTAAATCTTTTGACAAGCCCACCCAATTATAGGTACGCTTAAAAATCAAACATTTCTTATTCCCCAGATGGCCGACTGTGTGGGGGGTTGTGATGATCCTAAAACACTTTGACTTTAATAACAGGAGGAACCAACACATGCGACCAAAAATGAATAGGACCCTCCGCCAAGTAATATAGGGAATGCTTATTAGCTGGGAGAGACATTTATTCCAAAAGCTCCACTCCTTTGTGACAGATCATTTGGGCTGCTAAAACTGTAAAATAAAAAGGCGCATCAGGAGCCAAATCCACTGATGAGAAAATGTGAGGAATGATAGATAATATTTGGGTGGGAGGAATAACGGTAACAAGATCCATCTCCTATAAATCTACAGAGCAATGTGTGGGGTTACGACTTAAGAAGTTGGGAAGAACATTCAACTCTCCTTTCACAAACTCATATTTTAAGTTAAAGCTACACAAATCCTAATAGGTTTGAGCTTGCCTGTGTGCCAACTTCTATGATTTGTGGAAGCAGAGAAGGGCTTGATGATCCGTTCACACTGTTAACTCATGTTGAGCACCCTGCAAAAGATATCTCCCTTTGGTCAGGGCCCATGCCACAGCTGTCAGCTCCTTATCATAGATAGCCCAAGACTGCTCCATAGGAGAGAAATTGCAGGAAAAGTAGGTGACGGAATGCTCTAACCCTTCATGCTCCTGAAGCAATACATCCCCTACTGCAACAGATGATGCATCGCAGGCTATGTCATAAGGCTTGAAGGGGTCCGCATGTTTTAGGACAGGGGGATACAAAACACCTCTTTAATTGACTCAAATGACTGCTGGCACTCAGGCGTCCAACGAAAGGGGACATTCTTTACAATAAATAGATGAAGTGGGGCGGCTAACTGTGATAGAGCAGGGTAATTTTTTAAGGAGATTATAGTGCCCAAGAAGCTTCTTAATTGCTTTTGGGTTGTTAAAGTGGTCCACTCGCAGATGGAGTCCAACTTATTAGGGGGAATAGTGTACCCATCTTTTAAGACAAGATTGTCTAAAAATGTGACATCCTCCCAATAAAATTTACATTTTGAAGGCTTAACAAATAGCCCGCCTTATGTAAGGCCGTTACAACAGGTTCCAGATCTTTTTCATGCTTTTGGGAGTCTAGATTTGGACCAAGATATTGTTGATATAAGCTACCGCGCAAAAACCATAGATCACCCAACACACTATCAATCATTCTTTGAAATGTGGCTGGTGCATTTTTCAACCCTAAGATCATTACTTGAAATTGGAAAATACCACTCTTCGTTCAGATAGCGGTAAGCCATTACTGGCCTTCCATCACCCAAATTTGGTTAAAGGCATTAACAAGGTCAAGTTTTGAAAACACATGCGACTTATAAATTGCTTGACTGATAGTTTGCTCCAGGGATAAAGGATAGGGATTATAATTTGTAGTTTTATTCAGGTGACCATAATCCACGCAGGGATGGAGGGAACCATCGGCCTTCTTGGCAAAAACGATGGGGGAAGCAACTGGCGATGTCTCTTTAAATAACCACCCTTTCTTAAGCATGTCATCCACTAAGCGTTAAGATCAGCCTCCTCCTCCACTGTATGTGGGTACAAAGGACAGCTAATATTCTTACCTACACCTTTGTTCTTAACCTAAATCGAATTTAGTATGAGGGAGGAGAAAGTCCGTCTTCTCAGAATCAAAAATACTTTGATAGCGCATCAATGCTTCAGGGAAATCTGATGGAAGGCCCTTAGGGGAAACGAGGGAAGTGATGGAACTGCGGCCTTGTATTTCATAAGGGTATCTACTAGAGGAAACTCACCCTCCATCTAATTATTAGCGAATGACAACATATCAGTCTCCAGGTGGGTTCTAACATGTTGTTTGTGCCACCATCCTACCCTCAGAATTACTGGAAACACCAGGTTTAGCATTGTGGAGAACCAATCACAAAAGCTAAACTGGTGAACTGAGAAAGGTAGTGGCTGTTGGACTGGGTATTAGAGCAGGGAGGCTGATGAAGCAACCATCACCAAAGGACCCAAGTCCAGGTCAAGCTCCAACTGGTGGGCTAGATCTACAATTATAAAATTACCCGCTGCTCTAGTGTCCACTAAGGCCTCAAAGGACATATGGTGAGCTCCAATACTCATTTTCATGAAATTTTTTTTCTTTATTGGCAGCTATAGTTGAGTCTTTAGATAAAGAGAGATGGTACTAGGATTGGGGGAAACCACTAGATTCACAACAAGAATAGACACTTTATAAGTCAGAAATGCCAGAATATACTGACATGGGCACAAGGGCCTTGACAACTATTAATGTGATACAAACAATGCTTTTGGGCGGGACTATGACAGCAAGGCCACCTCAGTGGCTTCTAGCATGAAGATTCCATTTAGAGGGTAAGCTTAGACAATTCAAGAGGAACTAGGCTATTGTGGCCATAGTAGAACCTATTCACGACCTTATTTAGCTGAGATAAAAAGACTATTGCTGTCCCATCTCAATGAGAAGAAAGGAAATGATTAAGAATAATGATTGGGCGATCATGTCAGGCAAAAAGCAATTTTTTAGACCGTCCTGACAGTTTAAGTGCTGAAGCACCCAATCGCCAAGCCCAAATGCCAGTGTCACTGCTGCTGGTACAACGGTTATGAAACTAAGAAGGGATTTTACCATTAAGCGCCCATGAGTCATTGTCATGTATAGGAACCTAGCAATGAACCAATTAAACATGGACTTAGGTCCCGTTGGTTGTAAAATCATATTTGGGAGGGGTGGTATTTATTCAAACATAATAGAAACTGGAATTGGTTATTGGGACTTTTGATTGGAAAGGAAATTAAAGAAAATCGACCAAGAATAATCTCAATGCGATGCAAGTGGTTAAATAGCGTTCAATTTGGTAGTAGGTCAAAGCAGGAATAATGGACCTCGAATATACCCTAACCCAGCAAGTTTTAGGGGTGAGGGGAAATAATTCCAATTTGAACTGACATCAAAGGATTTGGCGGCAGGCTGAGTCACTATCAGTTAATCTGAAAATGCCTGGACTGAGGCTTTACTGCATTTATATTTGTTAGCACGATGGCGTCTGGCCTGATGGGCAACAGGAATCCCCCAGGGCCACACCACATAGGGGCGGTCCCAATGGGTCAGAAATGGGTTTTAGATGGCCAAACTACCTGTGCTCAGTTGCTGGAGCGTTTGTTCAGCCAAATGAGTTACATCAGGCACCAATCCCAATTCTTGAAATAGGGGTTTTGAATTACTGGCGACGTTTACCAATGGTGATACCTGCTCATTGGAGATTGTCCCCAACGATTTTGAGGGGAGTTTTGCTTCAGCAGTCATACTACTTAATGGCTCAATGCCATCTTTAATTCCAGCTAAGAATATTATACTCGTCCATTTTTGACTATTAGTTTTTCACTTGTCAGGCTTTATTCCCATTGATTTCAGACATTTCAGCTTTGATTCTGAGGACTTAGAACCATCAATTTATAAAGTCCCTCCCGCTTGTGGAAAAGCTGGCTAACGATAATCTCACCGCATATTTCTTCAATTCAGCGGACAAGTTTGGCAGAGTCAAGCGCGGGAACCAGGGGAGGAATTTTCAGAGGGAGTTCTGTTACCCAGCGCTCATCTACCACATAAGTGAGATCACTCTGAGTGACAAGGGTACACAACCATCTTCAGACCCTTCTTATTTGGAATGGGAAAATCTCCTGATCCACGCAAAGGGGACGTTCCCCTGGACTTACAGCTGCCACCATTTCACAAAATGGGTCAATGTAATTCTGTAGTCTTTACCATGGCTGAAGCTACTGCCTTATTAATGCTTAAGCACAATTCACCAAGAATGCTAACCCAAAAGTTCTTCTATATGACAATGGAACAAACTTCATATCCAAAGTTGTGACTGAACATAATGCGTTGATGGGAACTTATCAATCCTTTACTGTTCCTTACAATCCTGCGACCAATGGTGCCACAAAAAGAGTGAATGACACTCTCATTCTCTCATTGCATAAGGTGGCACAAAATGACCTGAGTAGATAGAAAGAATATCTCCCAGCAGCTCTGATGGCTTAATGAGTAAGTGATCATCAAATTATGAAGATGTCTTCATTTAAAGCTCTGTTTGGGCGGGTTCCTGGTCTACCCTCCAGTGTTCAGCCTAATCTGGAGATCTCCTTACCGGAAACCTAAGACTTAATCATGAGAAGACTATATGAGGAAATATTCAGATTACATGCCTTGGTGTTTAGATCCCTTAAAACTATTACCTAAAGGGAGGCGAGACAATCAATTGTTACTAAGGCTCTAATGCCAAATATAGATTGGGAGACCTAGTCATGTTTTATCATAATCAACCTGGAGGAAGGGCCCACAAATCTACGTGCTATGAGCTGGGCACTAAAAGGTAATATACCGCCTTGGGCCGAATACTCTGTTGCCCCTATCAAAATGGGTACATTTGTTAATTAAGTCCCAGGAAGATTTCTCAGAAGCTATGTTACCCCTCAGCAAAATATTAAGAGGGATAATATCGAAGAAGGCTAAAAAGAGTTGGTTGAGATGAAGATCATACTCCATTCAAAACTTCCATCTAACTTTTGAAGAATCCCACTAATAAAAACCTGAATCAACCATTGTCCCAAAGGAATTATTGGGCCGAAGTGACCAGAAACCTGACGGGATAGTGACAATAGGTCCCCCCTCAATCAAAGGTTTTGGCTCCTCCAAGACATCATGATATTGCCAATCATGAGGGGCGATACCCACTCTGAAAACACACCAAATAGCTATAGAATATTGAATCGTTTAATGAGATAAAGTACATTATTTACTATATTGTCACGCCTATAATTACTGACAAAGTGCAAAAATCCTAGTGAAAAAATATTTCATTAGGACAAACAGTGGAGCTAATTCGACTCATAACTTTTAGGCCTTCAAAGAAATATGGAAATTAAAGTTTGAATTCCCAAAAATGACACCAGGTAGTGCAATTAGCGTTTAAAATGCCTTGCTTCCAAAATCTTTTCTAGCTCAATTTTGAGCATCTTTTACCATATGGCTCAACCTTCTTTGGCTTCTTGCTTAGAAAAGGAGTTAAGGAGTAATCATGAAATGAGACGTGAATTTCCAATGAGGCTTCAGATTCAGGTTAAAAGCGCCATTGTTCAGGACCTTGTCAATAGGAAAATGCTCTCCCTTTTGCAAGCAAATTAGAACAGGTTACCTTGAGGTGCTTTTTCTTAGTGTCCACCATTAACAAACTCCTTCTTGATAATTGTGTGCTTCACGTCACTTCTTATCTGCAAATCTCTTGGCGTCATTGAATGATTTATTAAGTTGGTTTGATATTGTTTGTGGACCTTCTTGATGTATGTGACGAAGGTATCTGATGCTGGGAAATTCTACACGTCCAAAGCCCAATGGTGAAAGCAAGATTGTATCCCAGACTAGAATACATAAGGAAACCTTGTTGATGAATGGAGGGAGTTTTTATATGAAACTTTGGCCAAAGGAAGGTCTGTTGCCCATGAGTCTTGAGAGGTAGCTAAAAATGATCAGAAATACTTCTCCAAAAGACTAGATAGTAAGAAGCATTTGGCTATCAAATTGGGGTGATAAGCTGAAGATCTGCAAGGCTTACTTTTTAAGAATGTCACACAAGACCTCCCAAAAATGTGAGGTAAACTATGGTCCCCTGTCAATAAGTATTTCCTGAGGGAACCCCAAACAAGGCAAACACATATGCTACAAAAATATGTTCTATGTCCTCAGCTGTAGTGGTTGTCAAACAAGGAATAAATCTTGCATATTTGTAAAATTAATCTACAACTACCATAATAGTGTCATACTCTTAGGACTTTGGTAAACCTAAAATGAATTTAATGGAATTGATATCCACGGTTCTACTGTTTGTTGAAGAGGGTGGAGGAGAACGTTCCATCCTGTCCTATCTGATTAAAAATTAGTGCAGATCAAACATTTTTTAATCCAGGTAGGAACCTTTGGTCAATCTATTCTGGTCATATCCACCCTCAAACAAGTTGAAGCATTTATTCACGCCAGAATGTCCCGTTTTTTGGGGATCATGATGTTCCCTTATTATCTAGGAGCGTAGGCCAGAAGGAACACAAACCTTGTCGAAAAAATAAAGTACCCTTTCCTTTTGTGAATACCACCTAAATGGGGCTGTACCAGCTTCAATATTTGCGAGAAGGTCAAGCATTCAGAATCTGTACACTGGAATGCCAAAACATCCTCCAAAAAGAACCTTCTTTGGCAGAAGATTACAGGAATGGTTCATATGGATGTAAGATCACACACCTCATTGACAGGGGATTCCAAGTTTGTGTCATCTAGAATAACTTCACTCACTGGCTCATAGGTAAGATCAATGATGTTAGGAGATGTGGAACCTTAGGATTTGGATTTAAGTTTGGCCTTGGGTTTGGGTTTAGGTTAGGTTGCTGTGTGGGGGAAGTGACCAAGGCAATTGTTGGAGGTGGTGGAACTATGACATGCTCATGGAAAATTACCGTGACTAACTCAGAGTTTGCATCTAAAGTGGTCCCATTAGGGGATTTTGGCTCAAGATATCTGGTAAAATATGGGCGCCCCTTAACAAACTCATATTTTAAGCTGAATCTTAAGTGGTCGTGATGAATCCTGGTCTGCCTGTGAGCCAGCTCTAAAGTTTGCAATGATATGCAAGGGACTTGTGGTCTGTTCATACCATTACCATATGCTAAGTCCCCTGTAACAGGTATCACCAGTGCATCAAAGACCATGCAACTTCTGCTAACTCTTTATCATAGAAGACCCTAAGCGCGCCATATAACGTAAAACTTTTAAAAACAAGTCACTGGATTCTCCCACACCTCATATTCCTTCAGAAGGGTAGCTAAACAGATGTAATAGAAGCATCGCATGCCACAATAGAAAGCTCATCATCATCCACATGACGCAGCACAGGGATGGTGGTGAAAGTTTTATTATTGCTTAAAATGCCTGTTGGAATTCGTGGTCCAAAGGAATGGGACGTTTTTACACTTGAGGGGGTGAAGGGGCGCAGCTAATTCAGAAAACTTGGGGAGAAGTTCTCAAGAAAGTGACAGATTATAGTAAAATTTCGCAGTTGTTTCTGTGTTAATGGACATGTTTGGAGAAAGAAGTTTTCAATTTGGAAGGCGCAATGGCATACCCATCCTCTAAGATCAAGTTGCATATAATTAAACTTAATCATTATTTAGATAAAATTTATTGCGGGGAAGGCTGACCATGGGACGGACACTTCCAAATATGAATCAGACGAGACAAAAATTAGTATCAGGGGAGGCACCCCAGAGAAGCGATGCTATCTCTTGTTGCCAGCGGGAACGCCACTTATGGGAAGGGGGAGGGAACGTGTGTAGGGGACGTAGCCACTATTGAGCACGTGTGGAGGAAGGGGTCTGATTTGATGAACCAGACTGGGAACCAGGAGGAGACCAGCTGTCAGTGACGCGGTGGGAGATATCCAAACATCCACGCTTGAAAGTGATCCACCAAATGAGACCGGAATCTGTGGACAGCTTCAGGGAGGGTGGGGATGGATCCAGCGATGGCATCCAAGACAATCGTGTGGATAGTCCACATGGCGATTGCAACCACCAGAGCACGGAGGGAGGGTGGGAGGGGGAGGCCATTGATGAAGCAAACATATCTCTTGACAGACTGAAGGGATGTGTTTGATCCTGGCCTAGCAGACGTTGGACTTCGCGCCATATTACTTTAGAGGTGGGGCACTTCTCCAGGCGGTGAAACAGCGTTCCATACTGGCCACACACGACACAGGATGAGTGTAAAGTATTAGAGCGCTCAGCTGTACGATACACCTGCCTCAGGCAGCGACACACATGGGAGCGGACTAGAGGCTGCAACAGAGGATGGTGTGCGTATTTCCAAATAGTCTTTTGGGTCTCAGTGGAATAAGGGATGTCCATCATGTCCAGGTAGTCCACCCTGGATAGGACTTGGGGTCGAATGGGGATCACGCCAACATGGATGGGTAGCCCCTGTACCTCTTGTGTGAACTGAGGAGAGGGGCGGCCTCTTTGGGTTGTATGTCCACTAATACAAATTCTCCACTCTGCGCTTCGCATGGAGAGTAGGATTCATTTGTAGTGGGTTTTAGTCCCGTGAGGACCTGTGGCCGATGTGTGTGATGCGAGGTATTTCATCAGGGAGTGGGGGTTTGATGGATTGTTGAGGCCCAAGGCTTGGGAGAAGTTGGAGCGGGCCGCGCGGGACCATTGTTGGGATGGGAGTGTAGGAGCCGTGACGGCCGCAATCCAGGTGCCCAGGATCTTGGCGGCATGGGCTTTGAAGTCAAGTAGGCCCATGCCACCATGATGATGAGGGCCAAACATGACCTCTAGCCATACTGGTGGAGGGCGGCCTGACCATAGCCAACCTTGTAGCAAAGCATACAGGGATTTGAAGAAGCACGGGGAGAAGGGGATGGCGTGGGCTCCAAACCAGACTTTGTATAGGAGCATATTGTTGGCAAGAACAACCCTGCCAGTGAGGGTAGTAGGGTGGGCTCTGAGAGAGGCGATTCGCTTCGTCACGTTGTCCAGTATATGGCACTCCATTACTGCTGACGCGTATCCACCTGCCTCCATCCACACGCCCAGATGGCGTACCGGTCCTATGGTAGGTCGTGGCACAAAGGGGAGCACCAGTGGAGCGGTGTGTTTTGAGTTAGTAAGGCGTGGACGTGGGCGAGCATATGGGCTGGGTTGGGAACTACTTGCTGGGGCCCAGCAGTTCTGAAACCGATCAAGGAGGATGATTTCGGTTTTGGAGGCATTCAGTGCTGCGTTGCTTACCTGGGAATATTCCTGGATGAGGGCTTCAAGCGCGCGTGCATCTTTGTTATTAGACACCCCCACCACGCAATCATCTGCAAATGCCATCATCTTGACTGGGGTTTGGCCTGGCACATGGACCCCAGTGAGTTGGGCATTCACATTTCGCAGTAGTGGGTCAAGGCTGAAGTTGTATAAGAGTGGGCTGAGGGGGTCCCCTTGTCGCAGGCCCCTTTGAGGATGGACTACTTCCGTTAGGAAACCTGGGCTGCGCACTGCCATTGTTGCAGATTCCGTGAGCAGCATCACCCAGTTAATGAAGCGGGGAGGTAGGCGGAATTGTTGGAGGCAGGCCCTAAGGTATTCCCAGTTTACTCTATCATAGGCCTTTTGTTGGTCCAAGAATACAAGTGCCCCAGAGGCTGTGGACTGACACACATTAGCCACAGAGTGCACGTTATCCCAAATTGACCTTCTGGGGATGAAACCAGATTGTTCTGGGGAGATGGTGGCAGATGCTACAGTCCCTGAACGGTTAGCCATGATTTTGGTTAAAATTTTGGTGTCTGTGTTTGTTAGAGAAATGGGGCGCCAGTTGGCTAAGTCTAGCCTATCCCCTTTCTTGAAGAGAGTGACCGTAAAGGCCTCATGTCTTCCTGGTAGGAGGCGCGTTTCCAACAGGCTTTGGTTGAGTGAGGCTAGCAGCAATGGGGATATATATTTAAAATATTTTTGTAGAACTCATATGGAATGCCATCTGGGCCTGGGCATTTTCAGTTTGGCACACTGCAAATGGTAGTCCATAATTCGTTCGGAGTAATTAAATTCATTATTTCTGGGTATCAGAAAATGGTGCGGATATGAGCTCAGTCAAGAAATTCCGCCATTTCGGCCGGCTGAATTGGTTCAGCTCAGTATAACTTGGAGTAATATCTTTGCATTTCGATTGCCACTTCGGCTGGTGTGTCCACAATAGAATTATCTGATCTTCGCACCTGTGTGCAGGCCACGCTCTGGCATGGTGCAAAATTTTTTTGAAGAAGTATGCGGTGCACTTGTCACCTTTAGTGATGCGTGTGGCCCTGTATTGGACACAAACCCAATGTTTGTGTTGCCTTTCAAGTGCGTTGAGGTGGGCGGCTGCCTCCGCCCACTTCTGGCCCCATGCAGGGCTATATCCTGAGGCTGGAATGTTGGACTCCAAGTGGGCCAATTCCGCCAGCACGCACAATATAACTGCCAGTGTGGCTCGTGAGCGTCTGGATGAGAGATGGCGATAGTGGCGGATGGTGTCTTCTTTGAAAGTTGCCCATGTGGAAATGGGGTCCGCGCAAAATGGTGCAACAAACAATTTTGCCAAAGTTGCCTCTTCCACCCATGTGTAAAATCCTGGTGACGCGAGCTCTGGGGGGCGGATTTTGCACCAATGTGGGGCCTTTGCAACTGTGACGGGTAAGTGGTATGTTATCAAGACCAGTCAGTGGTCGGAGAATTCCATTTTTGTTGTTTTGAAGTGGGAGATGTGGGGTTGGAATTTCGCCGGTGCTAGAATAAGGTCGATGCAAGTCATGGACCTTAATTGACCATTGTGGATGTGGGGACGCGTCATGTTTTTGAGCAGTGGGGCATGTCGTGGCAGTGCATCTATTAACTCAAGGGTGGCTTTTAGAACGTGTAGTTCTATTTGACCCTGTGGGGCGTGGGGTGAGGGCAGCCACCAGTCCATTGGTGAGGTTAGCCAACAGTTCATGTCACCAATTAGGAAAGAATTGGGGGGTAGCGGGAGGGATTTGACTAACAAGAAAAATTCCCAACGCTCATGTGCACCGTTTGGGGTGTAAATGTTGATGATTGTGTGTGCAACATCAGCCTATGAGAAGGTGACAACGAGCACTCGGCCATTTAGGAATGTTTCTGAAGATGTAAATTTGAAAAAATTGTTTTTCCAAATTTGCACCCCACAGTGCTTCGACCAAAAGGATAGGGATGGTAGGAGCATTGTTTTCCAAGCTTCCTCAGAACCTTGTGGACAGTGGGACTCCTGGATGGCCAGGATATCCACGGGTAAATTGTTTTGTAGAAAACTCAGTTTCCTAGCCCAGGACGGGGAGGCCTTGAGTCCAGCAATATTTAGCATCCCTAGAGTGAAGGTTTCCCCATTGCATCTTAGGTGCGAGGGGTGGGCCCCCAGGCCCACCAGCCTCTTCCAGGTCCCCACGGGCTTTCACAGCAGCGCAGGTATTAGCAGCAACGCTATTGGGGTTTTTGTTAATTTTTGTGGAAAGAGTCGCGTTGGCTTTGGCCTTCGCTTTTTGTTTTCCTGACGTCGGACGAATTTTTTGTGGTGCGGATAAGTTTGGTGCACCGTCAAGTGGGGCAAAAAAATTTTCAATTGGGATAGGTCCCAAGTCAGTTTTGACTGGGGCTTGGGTACAGCGATTGGGTGAGATCAAATCTCCCATTGGATCCTTGGATTGAGTGGCCTGTTCAGCATAGGCCTCCCAATCTGATTGGGTGATGATTTCCCAAGTTGCTTCCGCCGCGAAGGTCTCCATGTCCTCCTGGCGTTGTGAGTGTGGGATGGTGGTGGTGGCCTTGGCCGCTTCCTTGGCCGCAGTCCTACGGGCCTGCTTGGCCTTCTTCCGCTCCTGCGGGGAGATGGGCTTTACCAATAGGTAGCAGCCTTGTGCTCCCCACGGGAAAGCCTCCTTGGTGCTTGTGGTTGGTTCATAGTGCACCTCTCCGCTGGCCATGGCCGCTGAGGGGTGCTCTTGGAATGTGACGCCCTCTTTGATGGGGCATGCATGCGCCTTATGGCCAAACGCATCACAGTGGGTGCAAATGGGGGGCGCGCTGTCCACGGTTACCTGGAATGGGTGGGTGGTGTGCCCTGTGATGTCAATAAAGGTGGAGTGCAGGATCTGGGTTAGGTCCTTTGCGATCTCCTCGGCTGGAGTCAGAACTGCGATGGCTTTGCCGGTGCACAGGTGTGGCATCAGCGCGAAACGTTGCATTTTGAAAGATTGTATTTCGCCATATATGGCGAGACCATCTTTCAGGTGTTGCTCCAAAATATCACATTTTACCGTAGTAGGCAAAAAGTCAAATGTGAGGAAAATTTGGTTTGATTTTGTCCATCTGGTGCGTTTAGTTTTGATGACCCATTGCCCTTCAGGGGAGGTCGACCACTATGCGCACCACTGCAGCCTTGTCTGCTGCTATTCTGCTTTCAAAACCTAGGTCCAGCCAACCGCGTGACATGGAGTGAGGTGCAATGAACACCGCAGCCGGGAAAATTTTGTGTACATCTTCACAAAATTTTTCCCATAGGGCCATTTTTTGGATGTCCAGATACACACGGACTCTGAATTCCACCGACGAAAGTAGCTGGGAATGTGGCATGTTGATGTACTGGTTGCATCATGCTTGACACACGAGTATCTCCGGGGAAATTGTGACCGCCAGTTTTTTTAGATTTTTTTCTATTCCGCCAGATTCTCCAGGGCGTTTTCGAACGTTAGAGGCCGCAGGCTTTTGCCTGCTCCTCTTGCCTTGCTTGCCCAACTGCTCCCAGACATGGGCGCAGACTGATCCCCTCTATGAGATTATCAAACTAGATTTAGTCTTGAATTGAATGGGTTGCAAAAGTGTTTGCAACGAGAAAGAAAAGTTTAAAACTTAATCATTATAGAATTCACATTTTGAGGGTTTGGAAAGCAGTCCAGCTCTTTGAAGTGCAGCTGACACAGTCATTAAATACTTGGCATGCACTGGATTGAGGGATTTGATATAAGATGTCATCCATGTAGGCAATAGTGCAAGAAAATATAAGACCCCCTAAAACATTAAAAATCTGTGGTGGAACACAGCTGGAGCGTTCTTTAATCTAAATGGCATCACCTTAAACTGGTATATTCCTTAATAAGTACGGATTGCCATCAGACATTCTTGGCCAGACTTGAACTACACTTGACTGTAAGAGATCACCAAGTAAAGCTCTGAGAAAGCCTTGGATTTTTAAAGTTTTCCTGGTAAATTGTCGCCTCTAGGGATAAGTGGTAGGGATCAGGAACTATCACATTGTTCAATGTTTATAATCCACACATGGCCTCAAAGTACCATCAGGCTTCTGTACAAATACCACTGGCGAAGATAAAGGAGAGGTTTTCTTGACCATATAACCATTCTTTACCATATCTCTAATCCAGGTCTTCAACGCTCAGTCTCCCTCACTATATAAGGAATAAAGGGAAAGACGATATTCATTAAGTCAACTGTTATAGGGAAACTCAGGTCAAAATCTGAGTGGTTTGGCAACTTATTAGCACCGTATACATCAAAGAAAGACTTGAATGGCGCAAGAATCAGGGGTAAGGTGGGCAACTCAGGCACAATATTCTTAGAAGACTACTAACAGTGGCTGCTACCGCGTTACCTAGTGCCAATGTGGAAGACGAAAAAATTCACTTGAGTGAGTATTGGAGTTAAAACCCAAAATATTATTCTCCAAATCAATACTCACTGACTGGCGGCGCCACCATCCTAACCCCAATATCATTGGGTAGAGCAGCTCTAGGATTACCGCGAAGTGGACTACAAGCTTATAACTATGGGCCACAAAGATCAATGGCTCACCAAGAGGGAGTGCGAGCATAGGAATCTAATATGAACCAAAACTTTATACCAGGTGTAACCGCGAGATCCAAAGTTTGCACAACCTTAAGATAAATGAAATTCTTTGGCTCCAGTGTCACTAAGGCAGTTACAGTTACCTTATGATGCCCTATATAAATATGAGTGGGAAACAAAAGTAAGCATAATTAACTTTATTTAACTCGTTAAGGGAATAAAGATTTAAACTATTTATCTTTACCTTGAAGACCTTGCGCACTTTGGTGAATCTATTGATGAATTGAGTAGGCATAATTGCTGCCCAAGAAAAAGACAAATGTGCAGACTCAAGATAAGCAAGGTCAGATAAGGGTTGCACATTTTAAAAATCCTATCAACAGAATCCATCAACGCTTCCATTTCACCTGATTGAAAGATGAGACGTGATAGTAATTGATAGCTGGGGCTGCAGGGTTTATGGAAATTGCAACCATCCCCAAAGGGGCATTTGAAATATCGTGAATGGGGGAAATTTCTAAGTAGGATACTAATCCAAATGGACCATTATGGCTTCATCAAACCCTGGGGAGGGGGTAGAGAAGGCCTCAGTGTGGTATCCTAGACCCGTGATGTGACTGTTTGACTCCTTATCTTTGTCCTCCTTTCACTTTTTTTGGGTTTGTAGAGGAGATTGGTGAAACAACCAAGAGATTAGGGCTTTTTCTCTCCTCAAAGGAGCTCACCACTATTTCCATTGTTTCCCCAGTGTTGTCAAACTTCAGCACCTAGCTGTGTCATAACATGAGCAAACTATAAAGAATTTTAAACTCTGGAAACTTAAAGTGAAGTTAGGGCGATGTAGGGATTGTGGGTTGTGCCTCCCAAACTAATAAGACTTGCTGTGTGGGTTTTTAAGAGAAGTTTGTGGACAACAATTGAGGAGCACTATTACAAGGGAAATTAGACTTTTGTTAGTAGGAAAGTCATGCAAGCTCAGGAGATCTTAACCAACTGTTCAGATTATTAACCAGATTATGGATCTTTTTGATATCAGCTATCATAATTTTTTAATTGGGCATCGATGCCAATTGATTTATTTATTTTAAGGAATTCAGCTTTACTTAATTTAATGAATTCAATGGATCACCTTATGTTAGGCACCTTTGCCAACTAAATCCAGCTGGTTCAACTTTTAAGTTCAGTGTATCACAGCGGTTTGAGTTAATTACATCATGCAACCTTGACTACTTAATTTTGTTCAACTTTCAAGAATTCAGTGGATCTCAGCGGTTAGTTATGTCAGGCGACCAAGTCGCCTGATTTACTCAATTGAACCTGCTTCTAGTTTTGGTTGTTTCCATCTTAATTTAGCTCATTAAAATAAGTCCTTTAATGTCTGGCGGTTCCTAAAGCATATGGATGACTCGCCAATAGATTCTTAAGGATAATTTAATGGAGCAGCTTCAAGTCGTGCTCCCCAACCAATTGATTGGGCTATTTCAATACAACAATCGCTTTCATAGGATTTACCAGTGACTAATGCCAAGTATACTTCTACAATTAATTTGATTTATTAGGATTTAACGGCGCCTAATGCTGAGTATCAATCTACAATTTATATTTTATTAAAGATTTCAGTGAACAATGCCATGATTTTATATTTATGATTGCCAGCTGACATTGCTGAGGATTTTCGTGCTAGTGTTACTTGCAGATGATGCTGAGGATTTCTGGGATAGATTTTGAGTTGCCAGTGGGTTACACCGATGATATTTCATGAGTTTTTATAAAATTATGCCAAAGATGGTCAAGGTTGGAGCCTTACCAATGTATTATACCACGTGCTACCTCAAAATCCAATATAACCTCAGATCATATGAAAGTTAGTTGGGTGGACTGATCAGCTTTAAAAGCCCCACCTTTTTATCAAAATAAAGATCTACATCTGCATATTATTCTCTTTTTCAAGTGTTTTGTTACTGTAAATCCTGAATAAGCAAGATATCCCCAAGGATTTAATGCTGGGTCTAGTTTCTAGGGTGTGGTCAGCGCTACCACTCCCCCAGATGCCAATGAAGGCAGATTAGCAAGGGGTTAACAGTACTCATACTGTTGATCCTGGCACACTAGCCAAGTTCGTGAAATATTGAAAATGGTGATACCTAAACACCAACAACTTCATCTCTGTATTTAATGGTTGAGCTATAATGTTAGGATCCAACTTGTCAAGGAAAGACCTGGCTTCCTTCGTGAGTATGCCAAGACCCACAAGGGCAGCAATGGTCCATAAGGCACCACTGGGTTAAAGTATTATGGGATGGATCGTTTGAGGAGGTGTTGGAAAGGCACTAACCCAGAGAAACTTTTCCCATATGCCTTTTAACAAATTGTTTAACTAAAATAAGGTTATATTCTAGATAATAGATTATTAAAATCAAAAGCAAACTTGATATAGAATAACTAAACACCATATCATTAGCAGGGTTCTGGGTCTTGTGTCATGGGGGAGAGCTACTAAGGTAAACTACTTTAATAGGATTTGATTGATGATTTTAAATTCAAAATTTTCCATTTATATGCCAATTATACCTTAATAGTATCAGCTAATATTCCAAGCTACGCTCAGGTTATTTTCCCCAAATCCTAGATGTACAATTTCATTTTTCATATTTTGGAAGAGAGCGTTGAGTTTAATCCCTGTTTTTTGACCTTTTTTTATAACTTTTGCTTAATTTGGCTTGCTAAGCAAGTTTTCCCTACTTAGATTGACTTAAGGTTAATTACCCTGTTAGGGATGTGAAATGGGAACCAGGGTAGAGCTTCTTGATCCTTCCTATGTCTTCACAAAGTTGCTTGATTTTTTTTATAAAACTTGCAGATATTAATACTTGGATGGTTTTGGGTTCTGAGATAGATAGGAAAAGGTGTGTGGCAAGCAGGATAGTGTCAGGATTGGAAACCTGAACAATTTCTCAGTTTTTTAAACTGAGGTTCATTGTCCTTTTTAAAGTTATTTTAATTCAATTATTTCTATTTTGATTAATTTGTAAATTCTCTTTATTTGGTTTGATTAATTAAGAAAGGAACCTTTGTTCAATTTGATTCAATTTAAGTTTGATTTTTAATGTTGTCATCCATTTTTAGGAATTTGCTAAAATCTTAGCTGCATTAAGGGTCCTCTTATTCACTTTTTTGGGGTTATGTACACTCTAAAACTGTGTTGCATTGTGCAGTACCTTCAATGCATCAATTTATTACCTTACACACACTAATCAATTGAGGTAATCTGCCATTAATTATAATAGTATAAATTAAAAAAATTATTTAAGAGTAATCTTAAGCTAACATAAGAATTAATACAACTTGATCATAATTGTTTTTTATCTTTACTATAATTATTTGAAACCTAGTACTTTTAATACAGTTCTTCCTATCCAGTGTACTAATAAATATAGTGATTCCAAAAGCCCAGGCCCAATTGCCAATCTAAACTGGAACCCCTTATTGAACTTCTTATTAATAACTTTCCAAAGGGAGAAACTTTCACCAAGCCAGATAACATTCCACCTATCATCTACTACTATGAAACCCTCTTTGTAAGGAGAGTGTCTATAATTTCCTGTTCCCAGTGTGGCAGTGCGCGGTGCACCAGGACAACGACAGGGAACTAGCCGTTAGTGCCAGAGTGATTAGAGCCCAGCAGTGGGTGCTGGAGCAATAGCCGCTTAGGCATAAAATTGCGAATTTTATAAGAAAAACCCCAGTAAAGGCGACGTCATGCACATATTGACAGGGCTAAGCGACTCAGGTTGGAGGGAACCTAGGCAAACAAATGGTGCATGAGGGGAGAGCTGCAAGGTACTTGCAATGGCAAGGGCAACAGAATGCGAGACCTCCTCAAAGAGGTTCACGCACAGGAGCATTTAGAATATCATATAAAATTTAAAATAGCGTGAATGGGGAAAAGTTTATCTTGGGATGTTGACTAACAAGGAATGTTGGTCAGGGAAACTCTATTTAAGCTTGGATGGGGGAATTGGGGCTATGCCACAGTGGGCCCAAGCAGCAACTCACTTATAGGGCAATACTGCCATCTGAATTAAAATAATAGGCTGAAACTGACTTCACTCAGGTGATCGATTGAAGTTGGATTTGACCTGAGTGCTTTATTTTGTAGATGGAATGGGTTTCAAATCACCGTTCCTTGACTAACCAAATCAAACTGTCCGCCTTTAATAGGTAGATAGTTAATTTTAACGCTTTCTACGATGTCAGAGGCTGGGCACTCAGCACCCCACTAGGACCACCTGGGCATATTTTGCCCTTACTCAGTGCTGGTCTAGGGTGTGCTTCAGGTCTGGGAGGCCCTGTAGCTTCACCTTTTGGGCCTCCAGGCGCCCAGCCTTGTCTTTGGGGTTGGTATTAACAATGATGTCATCTACACATGACATTACCCTCTCCTCCTGATAGGCTCAACTCCCCTCAAGGGGCTTGCGCAAGGAAAAGTTTCTTGTGGGCAGGGGCCAACTTCATGGCAGCAACGGTCAGTTTGGGTTGAGATCCAGAATCCTGGGGAAAACACTCGTGGAAGGCTTCAATCAGATCTTGGGCATGCACACAGTCGCGCGCTGGAACCTAACTGTTCTCTACAGTGTCAAAGCCCTTCCAGGATACCAGGTACTCTAGTCTTCTTTTAACGCGGTGGGAGGCAACTATCTCTTCCATCTCCCACTCAGGCGCCCCATCCACGAGATAAGCCTCAGGAGTCTCTGGTGGGGGCTCTCAAACAACGTGAGTTTGCTCTTGTGAAACACCAAGATTCGAGAGAAATGGGGAAGATCCAGCTGTATGAGACATGGCCCACCTTTCTAACAACGTGGTAAGGTCCAATCCCCTTAGGGCCTAGCTTCTTGCATGGCTGCTAGATAGGGATGTTACGAGCATCAAGCATCACAAGATCCCCTTCTATGTATGCAGGACCCACTCGCCGCTTCCCATCAGCATTCTCCTTATACACCTGCATTGCCACCTTCAAACTTGTGAAAACCCCTGGTGGACCTTCTTGATTGTCTTGGCAAAGCCCACCACTGACTCAACCTTAGACCCACAGATGGGCTCCATGTTAAAGGCAGGGTTAAAGCCATGGCTGGCGAAAAACGGGGAACAACTGATTGAGGAGTGCAAGGAAGTATTGTAGCTAAACTGGGCCATTGGTAGGTGAGAAGCCCAATTGGAATGGTCTGCCATGGTATAAAACTGCAGGAACTGCTCCAAGAAATGGTTCACTCTTTCAGTCTGCCCATCTGATTGTGGGTGATAGGTAGTCGAATGGAAAGGGCGAATCTGGAGAGTCTTACACAACTTTCCCTAAAAGACAGAGGTAAACTGGGTCCCCAGTCACTGATAATCTCTTAGGGAACTCCAAGGTGCGCAAACACATGCATGACAAAAAGCCTGGCCATCTCAGCCGTGGTTATTGTAGT
Organism: Massospora cicadina; assembly: GCA_022478985.1. Lineage (NCBI taxonomy): Eukaryota > Fungi > Entomophthoromycota > Entomophthoromycetes > Entomophthorales > Entomophthoraceae > Massospora > Massospora cicadina. The sequence goes on along the minus strand of JAKSZP010009472.1, from coordinate 14,074 downwards.
TCTGCATGGAATGAAGTGGGCGAACTTTGTAAATCGGTCCACCACCACCATGATGGCATTGTTACCATCTGAGACAAGTAGTTCTACAAATAAAGTCCACCGATAGGGAAATCCAGAGCCCTTTGGCTTTCTGGACAGGTACCAATAACCCCGCTAAAGGTTGACGATTTGGCTTCACTTAGTTGCAGACTAAACATTCCTTACAGTACCGCCCAACCTGAGCAGGCAAGCCCTTTTAAATTGTATGTACACTGGTGAAACTCTGATGTCTTCTCTTTACCAGGATGACTAATGGTAGGTCCATCATGTTGGTCCCAGATAATTTCCAGGCGAATTGGTCCAGAAGGAACCCATAAGCGCCCCTGGAACCACACCATCTCATCCTTCATGTGATAGCCCCAGGAGAAACCTCTTGACCAACTCGCACTTAGCAAAGAATGTAGTATATTCTGCTGCCAGCGGCTGAGAAAGGACTACCTTCCTGAAAATATTATATCCCTCCGCGTTTTCCAGAGGTGCAAGAGTTGGCCTGTTGGCCAGAGGAGGAGGTCGTTGAGGCAGAAGTTTACTTAAAGGAATCATCACCTGGGTGTTGTGAACTTCCACCTCCTTGGGATCAGGCGCTAAAGCAGGGTTGCGGCTCAAAGCATCCGCCAAACCATTATCCTTGCCCTTGGTGAACTCATATGTGAATGCGAATTGGGCAAGGGTCTCATGCCAATGGGTCTGCCATGGGGTTAATACATGAGGAGCGCGGTAGTACAGCAAGGCACGGTGGTCTGTACATATCCAGAAAGGTTGGGATGAGCCATGCAAGTGGTGACGCCAATAAGTCAGCGCCTCCACCACTGTCAATAACTCCTTATCATAAACGGCGTAATTCAACTCTGGTAAAGTCATTTTCCTAGAAAAATATCCCAGCGGATGCTCTATCCCATCTTCACCTACTTGTAACAATGCGGCTGCTATGGCAAAGTTGGAGGCATCAGTCAACACAATGAACTCCTTTGAAGGGTCGACATGGCGAAGAACAGTTGTGGACAACAGGGTGCACTTCACTGCTTGGAAAGCATCCTCCAAAGTGGGGGACCACTGAAGCACCTTGGCACCGCTAGCCTTGTATAGGGTAGCCGCCACCTCATTTAGATTGGGAGTCAACTTCTTGAGGAATGTGCACGTCCCCAAAAAGCTCCTTAATTCCTTAACTGAGGTGGGGGTAGGCCACTCAAAAATCGCCTTATCTTTGTCTGGCGTAATCATGTGTCCTTGACAAACACGACGTTGCCCAGAAATGTGACCTGGGACTTAAAGAACTCGCACTTTGAAATTTTCAACATAAGGCTGGCTGCCTTTAACCGCTCCACCACTTTCCAAAGGTGAATTGCATGGGACTCCTGATCATGGGAAAACACTAGGATATCATCCATGTAGGCGACCGCGCATACCCCTAACAGGTCCCCCAACGCTGCATAAATGCGGCGTTGAAAGATAACAGGAGCATTTTTAAGCCCAAAGGGCATGACCTGAAACTGGAAGATCCCTTTTCTGGTATGGAATGCGGTCATTCACTCTTGTCCCTTTTTAATCGGATCTGATTGAACGCGTTGAGGCAATCCAGCTTGGAGAAGACCTTCGCCTTCTCCACATAGCGTGCAATCTGTGAATCCAAAGGGATGGGATGGAGGTCTGGTACAGTAACGTTGTTAAGGTTCCCATACTCTACACAAGGGCGTAAAGTTCCATCATCCTTCTCCACAAAGATAATTGTGGAGTATACAGGAGAGGTACGCTGAAAAATCGCACCCTTGGTTAACTGTTCTTTTACTACACATCAATGCCTCCTCCTCCCAGACAGTTAATGGGTAAATATGGGAAAAGATATGCACCAGATCCACTTTGAGCTTGAAGTCACAATCAAACTCAGAGTGCTCAGGGAGTGCGTTGGCAGATGCTGCATCAAAAGAGGATTCCAAACCCTCCAAGCAAGAAGGTATAGGAATTTCCATTTGAGGGCTTCTGCATTGAGGCAAGGTGACAAGGGAGACGGTGGGGCCAATGGGGCAACCTGCCTGGGGCGTTTTCTTCTGACAAAGGCACAACGAATGTACGACCATTCTTCATGGTGAGGGACAAGGTATTCTCCTTCAGGTTAGTTCTAATGTCAAACTTCCGCCACCACTCCACACCCAAAATGATAGGGAACAGGAGGTTTTTGATCGCACTGAAGTGATCAGACAAGTGTTACTTGCCAACCTGATAGTCCACTGTCCTAATGATCTTCATAGTGGGAATACCTTGGGACGCCCCTCTTCTAACCACAAAACCTGGCAATTAACTCAGTCCAAGGTAGTTGGCTAAGTACTGGTCCATATAGTTTCCAGAGGCGCCAGTATCCACCAAAATAGTAGTAGCGAGCTTCCCTAAAGGAGAGGGTGGCAGTCAATAGAAAATACTCGGAATGGTTTATATTTATGGAAGACAATGACAACAATTCACCAAAAATTTCTTCTTCTGGCTCAAGCATGTCAGCAGATTCTGTATTGAAATCAAAAAGGGGGAAGGATAGTTGGCCACTCTTAATACTGAGGCCACATGCCCCACCATGCTTTCTGCCAGTGCATATACTTGATCATATTTTAAACAAAGTGCTTTTTCTTTTTTTTAGTACTAGATGGTCCCAACCCAAGGGGGGATTCATCGATGTAACAAAGTGCTTTTTCCACTTCCTGAGTGCGCCGTTTCATGGTAGAGGTCAACCGTGGGTTCTTATGGGTAATCTGATATACTGGAATAGGGTCCTCATACAGGCCATATGAATTAATAAATGGTTCAGAGGCAGAGACCAGGTTTTCATTATAAAACGCGTTTTCTGACATGAATGACCCTATCCTTTGCTCCGCAATGGAATGCCTGATGTTATCCAAGGTCAACACCCCAGGCCATATGCGCCGGTTTCACTGGCATTGTCTGAATGCGCTGGCAAAGGGAAACTCTATTCTCGGAATGAAATTTAATTAATTCAGCGGAAAGTCAGGGTATCATGACTATTGGACATCAAAGCATCCAAATCCACCAGGTACGAACTTGAAGGGTGGATACTTTCCATTTGGAGGCAATCATAATAACGCTGAGTTGCTCCAACCTTTGGGCAAAAGAGGAAACCGCGGTGTGGCTAATGACAGCTGAAACCCACAACCAGCGCCCACTGTTTCCACTTTGAAAAAAGGTCCACAAAGAAAAAGTTCGTGCACATAAAAAAGGGGGTTGGTTGACTAATGTAAGGAGAGTGTCTATAACTCTCCTGTTCCCAGCGTGGCAGTGCACGGTGCACCAGGCCAACGCCAGGGAACTAGACGTTAGTGCCAGAGTGATTAGAGCCCAGAAGAGGGTGCTGGAGCAATAACTGCTTGGGCATAAAATTGCGATTTTATAACAAAAACCCCAGTAAAGGTGATGTGTTGCACATATCAACAGGGGCTAAGCGACCCAGATTGGAGGTAACCTGGGTGAACAAATAGTGCATGAGGGGAGAGCTGCAAGGTACTTGCAATGGCAAGGGTAATGGAACGTGAGACCTCCTCAAAGAAGTTCACATACAGGAGCGTTCAGAATATCATATAAAATTAAAATATCATAAATGGGGAAAAGGTTTATTTGGGATGTCGACTAACAAGGAATGTTGGTCAGGGAAACTCTATTTAAGCTTGGATGGGGGAATTGGGGTTATGCCACAGTGGGCCCAAGCAGCAACTCACTAATAGGGCAATACTGCCATCCAAATTATAAGAATAAGCTGAAACTGACTTAACTCAGGTGATCAATTGAAGTTGGATTTGACCTGAGCGCATTATTTTGTAGATAGAGTGGGTTTCAAATCCCCGTTTCTCAACCAACCAAATTGATTTGTCCGCCTTTATTAGGTAGATAGTTCATATTAATGCTTGACCCAATTTCAGGGACTGAGCACTCGGCACCCCACTAGGACCAACCTGGGCATATTTTGCCCTTACCCAGCGCTGGTCTAGGGTGTGCTTCAGGTCTGGGAGGCCCTGTAGCTTCACCTTTTGGGCCTCCAGGCGCCCAGCCTTGTCTTTGGGGTTGGTCCTCACAATGATGTCATCTACACATGACTCTTTTCCTTCTAGGTTATAGCAGTGTACATGATTCTCAGTCATTTCAGAAATAATTTAGGTTGCTACTCTCTTTTTAATCACCTTGCACAAGTTCTTATGGTGGGAGTGCCAGTGACCAAAATATAACTGGATTTAATTTCAAGGCTTCTATAATCCATGTATTAATGAATGTAACCTCCAAAGTGGTGCCTTACAATATGCTAGCTTCCATACTAGGCTGGTTCATTCATGATAGTTTGGGAAGTTCAGTGTTCACCCCTATCAGCATATTAATAATTGTTTTAACCTTTTTTTAGGCTGTGTTTCTTACAGGCCTCATAATCTAACTCATATTAAGAATAACTACTCAGGAACGTTACCAACCAACTTATGGTGATCCCAATCATTCCTGCCTAGTTCACACAGTAGTAATGAACCAGGTGTCAGCAATACAACCCACTAGTAGTGAGCATCAAAACATTCTGGATAATTTATTTCATTTGCAGAATTAGAATTCAAAGCTGAAATAAGGAAGTTTGCGGCAGATGTAAAGAAAGTCAATTATGTAGCTTAGCAGATAATTGGAAAACCACGCTAGTGGTTTGTCAAGTCAAATTTGAAGGACCCTGATTTGTGACACATCTACCCACTTTGTTGTCATGAACTACTTTCTCAAGTCAGTTCAATGTCTGATATACTCGAAAAGCGTCAACAGATGTATGATTTTCAACAAGGCTCTGATAAAAAAGGTCCTTTTGTGTCAATTTACCAGTCTAAAGAAGCAACTAAACCTGGATGACACCGAAGCGTGTTTCCTAATACAGGAGAGATTAGTCTCACAATATAAGGAATTTCTGGACCATTTTCAGTTGCCAGAAATTTATAGTGACCTAGTAAAAGAATTGTGCTTAAGGGGCGTAAGTTTAAACAATTATCAAGGTATTGCAACTCTATGATAGAACAGGAAGACAAGCCAAGAAGTCTACTTTTGGAGTACATCAAAATAAGAAACCTTTTTCTAGAACTATGCCTAAGGAAGGAGGAGGATTTAAACTTACATTTAAGAAAAAGAAACGTCACATTCAAAGGAAGTTGTCTATATTGTTGAGACAAGGGGCATCTAGTTGTTGCATGCTCTAAGATTCGTCAACCACCTACCAACTTGATAAGTAAGAAAACTTCTACAAGATTAGCAAGTATTAATAGTGTTAATAAAGTTTCATCTCAACTCTACGCAACTATTCAGATATACTTGTCCAATAGGGGAAAAGAAGTTACAACCTGGTACTTACCAGACACTGAAGCCATGGCCGATTTCATGGACTACAGAATTTTTAAGGCATTAAGAGGGGTCTCCTCTTATAAGGAGAAGGCCAAATTAGCTGATGGGACAGTATTGGACGTTAAAGTGGCAGACTATCCTTTCAAGGTCAACATTGGAGGATGCAGATTCAGTCAGGAAGTTTTAGTAAATGACAAGATAACATTCTTAATTGTACTTAGTTTTCCATATTGGCAGAAAGCTCGTTGTAATATCAACTGGGAAAATCTAACTACCAAATTCAACCATGGAGGAGTTTCAAGTTTAGTAAAGTTACAGATAGGGTTGGACTCAAGTAGGCACCCCTGGATACGTTTAATTGAGCCAAATGCAAACAATTAGGAAATATCAAACCCAACCAAGGAGCTAAAGGCTATCAAAGATGTACTCAGTGAGAAGACTTGCAACACCCTTCCACCACGCTGGGATTATAATTTGAAAAAGTGAAATTATGCTAGATCCATGCATATATTGGGGAAATGTTTCCTAAAACTCACTTACAAGGATTATTATTGAACCACTATCTTGAAGAAAACTTACAAAATGGATTCATAAGGCAGTCAAACTCACCATTTTTTTTCTCTTTTTTTTTAAGAAATAAGATGGAGACTCAGACCTTGTTTTTATTATTCTAATATAAACTCAATCACAGTGAAGATTATATTTAGTCCCATCAGCAGAACAATTAACTGATAGTTTAACAGGGACTCAGATAATCACCAAATTGAATTTAAGGAATTAATACAACTAAACTAGATTACAGAAGGACATGAATGGAAGACAGCTGCTAGGACACCCTTTGGACTTTATGAGAATCTGGTCTTGCCTTTTGGGATATTTAATGCCCCAGCAGCCTTTCAAGCCTTGATGACAGAAGTACTGTTCCCCATGTTGAATGAATTTGTTGTAGTCTACTTTGATGAGATTTTATATACTCTTAAGATATGGGATCCCATGTAGAACATGTGGAGGCAATGGTCCAGAGACTTAGAAAGTACAACTTGTATGCCAAGTTATAAAAATGTGAGTTTTTCTGCAAAGAAATAGACTTCCTTGTGTATGCCATCCAAGAAGGGGTTTTGCAATTCTCCTAGCAAGGTATCAGCAGTCACAGATTGGCCTCGTCCCACAACAAGAACTAAGTTGCGCGACTTTTTTGTGCATGCAAACTTCTGAAATAAATTTATTCAAAAATTTTCAGCAATTGTCCTTCCCTTGACAGACTTTACTTCAGATCAATAACTTACATATGGACGCAAAAGGCTCAAGAGACCTTTGAAGCCTTAAATAAGCCTTCACTTTAGCTCCAGTTCTTATCAGAACATATACAAAAAATAAATTTTTTCTAGAGAAAAGTGCATCAGATCTTGCCTATGGTGCGGTTCTGTTTCAGGAGAAGAAGATAAGAAAGCCCATACTGTGGCCTTATTTTCTCAAAAGATGTTGGATGCAGAAAGGAACTACAAGATCTATGATAAAGAACTTTTAATTATTGATAAGGCTATGGAACACTTAAGATGATACCTTGAAGGGATTAAACACCTTATGCTTATTATAGCGGATCATAAAAGGCTTCAATATTTCATAAAAGCCATAAGTTCATTCAGCAAATGAACGATGGGCTTTAGACTTAGCCAAATATGATTTTTACTTTAACTTCAAGCCATAAAAATCTAATACTGTTCCAAATGCAAATAGCAGAAGAGAGGATTATAGTTTAAATGATGATAGATACATGAAGTATAATAGATCTGTGATTGAACCAGACAGATATTTATATTCTTTCCTAGCCATGCACAGACATAAACTTACTTGGAAAACCAAGTAAAGGAAGCACAAAGGAAGGACCCCGGGTATCAAGAGATGCTAAAAGGGGACCAACTTCCTGGACTCCCTTAGCACTGGTGATCAAGGACTAGGCAATATTTTTGAGACGTGCTTTATAGGTCCCAGATGTACAATCTCAAATGGAAGTAATTAATAGCTTTGATGACAGTCCAGCTGCAGTCATGAGGATCCAAAGTAAACAATAAACGTATTCAATCTGATTATTGGTGGTCAGGAATGACAAAGGATATAAAAAGACTATGTTTAGGCATGTCAAAGGTGTTTAAGAAATAAATTATCTACTCAGAAACCATTTGGAAAACTTCAACCTTTGCCAATTCCTAGTGGTCCATGGAGAAGTATATCTATGAATTTTTATAACTGACCTACCTATAAGTGATATATATTCTTCAATATGGGTGTTAATGGATAGGTTAACAAAAGCTGCTGAGTTTGTCCCATGTTCTGTGGATACCTTCAGCAGTGGAGATAGCCATTCTATTGTTAAACACATCTATCCTCACCTTGGCTGTCCTTCAGATATCATATCTGACAGAGGGTCCCAATTCACATCTAAGTTTTAAGGAGTTTTTGCTGATTTTCTGGGTATCAGGCTAAAGTTAACAACTGCCTTCCAAACAGACATATGGAGAAACAGAGAGAATTAATCAGGATTTAGAGCAATATATTTTTTCTTATGCAAATTCCAGTCAAGACAAAAGGTTAAGACTTCTTCCAATGGCACAATTAATTTATAACAACTCATACCATGCATCAACTAAGATGACCCCTTTCATGGCAAATCATGGGTATGAACCACAGATGACACCAGAATCCACTCAAGATAGCACAGTACCAGCATCTCATGAATATGTAAAGAAATAGGGGCTCTACAACTAGAACTCAAGAGTAATCTAGCTAAAGAAATACAGAGTTATAAGGAATAAACTGATAAGAAACGTAATGATTCTCTAGACTTGAAAGAAGGATCATATGTATACATAGGCACCAAGAACCTTAGAGTTTTATGCCCATTAAGAAAGCTGGGTCCAATAAGAATTGGGCCTTTGAAGTTATAAAGAAAATATTTGATACTTTATAACAGATTCAATTGCCTTTTAATTCAACAGTACAAAACACTTTCCATTATACCTTTTGACCATAGATATTGCCTAAATTTTTATCAACAAAAAGAGCAAAGACCCTAACCAATAATCTTAAATCATGAGAAGAATATTAGGTGAAAAAGATCCTTAAAGATAGAATTTTCAGATGAAAGAGACATTTTCTGTTCAAACAAAAGGGATGATCTATAAGAAGAGCGCTTGGGAGTCAAGAGCCAATTAAAAAATTGCAGAAAAAGATTGTAGTCCTATGAGAAGACAATATTTAAGGAAGGAGATAGTTTCAGGATTGGGATCCTGAACAATTTCTCAGGTTTTTTTGAAATGAGGTTCATTGGCATAATTTTTAGTTATTCAAATCTGATTAATTCAATTTTATTTATTTGTTAAGTCACTTTATTAGATCCAATTAGATTATAACATGGAACATTTGTTTAATTTGTTTAATATAAGTTTGATTAATTGAAGTTGTCATTTGTTTTTTTAGGAATTTGCTTTAAACATAGTTGCATTGAGGTTTTTTCTTTGCAAATTTTGGGTCATGTGATATCTCAACCTTTAGTGCAATGTTCAGTACCCACAATGCATTAATTTAATACCTTAAACCCATAATCAATTGAGGTAATCTACCCTCAATTATTATAGTAGTAATAAACCAACCTAGCAAAGAGTAATCTTAAGCTTACAAAAAAGAATTTTAATACAACTTGACCTTAATTGTCTTTTATCTTAGCTATGATTATCTGGAACCTAGTAATTTTAATACAGTTTTTTATCCACTGTGCTGGTAAATATTGTGATGCCAACTGCCCAGGCCCATTTGCCACCTCCAAACCAGAACCCCTTATTGAACTTCTTAATGAATAACTTGCCAAAGGGAGAACCTTTCACCAAGCCAGAAAACATTTCACCTACATGTATCACTATTCACCCCTTTTCCTTCTAGGTTATATTTTGATGTATATGATTCTTAATCGTTTCAGAAATCATTTAGGTCGCTACTCTCTTCTTGCTCACCTTTCACAAGTTCTCATGGTGGGAGTAACAGTAACCAAAAACTATCTGGAAATAATTTCAAGGTTTTATAATCTATATATTAATAAAAGTCACCTCCAAACTGGTGCCTTACAGGTTGGCAGTAACTGCCCATCTCTCATCTAGGTTATACCCTAGGTAAGAGATCTGTTAAGGGGCAGGTCCTTAATATTTGAACCTTTTTGGTTCTAAAAGGTGCACACTCCTGTCCAGCTTGATGGCTGGCATCTGAGGCTTTACATACTCTAAGTTATATAAAATCTAAGTTATTTGGTATTGCATACAGATTAGTTAGTACAAAAAAACTTAAGTGCTAACTAGATATAATTTCATATCAGCTTGAAAATCTGATTATACTGTGCTTGCAAAAACTTTAAGTCATAAAAAACCAGAAAAGATGCTCTCATTATATAGAGGCCGCTGTCCTGGTTTTTATTATCTAATATATAATATCTCCATGAACTTGCCCAATGGAAAAAAGTAACTGAGGTGGTTCAACCTTGAGACAAATATACATACCGAGATTTTTTTTAGACAGCACAGGGTTCAACTTATGTTGAACAAGACCCACACTAGAGTGGAAGTAGAAAATTCCATGATAGGCTAATAACCCTAAACTGCCTAATTTAAGTATGTATAATTTTACCATTGCCAATTGATCACTACCGCGCCCCAAAACTTAAAAACTATATAAAATTCTTGATGTTTTAAACATTATATATATTGTAAGAAACTTTACAACAGCTGGTGCTGGATACACCATCATATATAATATTTTTGGACTTTAGGATTTGGTACTTCTTGTGCTCCGTGAGGAATTACATAGTTTAGCTGGTTAATCCAAAATCTACAGAACAAGCATACAATAAGGCATTTAATAATTAGAAACAATAAGAGCTTGATCTTTATAAAAAAGTATAGCCTAAATTGTAGAAAAATGGGGAGGGGTTCTTTCACAATCATCAGATGTATTTAAAAGAGCTGTTTGAAAGATAATAAATTAAATAAAGAATAGTAAGAAGGGAATGCAAACCTATTAATGCATACTTTTTTATGGCACTTCCCTAATTCAATTTTATGTAAAACCGCTCAAGAGTCTCATTTTAGGTAACATAGTATAGTATTTCAATGAGGATCTCCAAACTGTAATTTATGTATACTTTAACTCTTGAATTATAGATAAATTTTATGTGGGAGATTTATCTTGGACTTTAAGTTGATAAATTCTTAAAATTTAGGACTAGCTCCTATATAAATAACTTAGAATTCTTTGAGCTTGTTGTCATAACTTAGCTTCATATGCTCTGCATGATATGGACTAGTTACTGTATAGAAAATCTAAGTTGATAAGGGTTAATAATCAGCATCATGAATTTTTTTGGCTAGATTTTTAGATTAATTTCTGATGCCATAGTGTGATGTGCAATGAATAAGTTTGTTTTTTGTGACTTTTGGTGCTTTGAAATTATTGAATGACAGGAAATTTTTTTATGAATATCATGGAAGTGATCATAAGGGCTTCATTCAAGTGCACATATAAGTTTGACTAAAAAATTCAAATTGGTTGTTACAATCAGGATTATATAAAATGGCGATGGAATGCTGAACTCGACCTGTTTAGATTTTTATTTGACCAATTTGGAATGAAATAAGAATCTCGTTTGGTCAGTCACTGCCAAATGCGCCCAGGCCGGCCCTGCTAGCCCTCCTATCCCACCAATCACTTCGTCCCCTTGGGACCTAACCCACCACCTTGCATATACCCAAGCGATGCTTATAATCCCTTTGGTGCTCCCCTGGAGCAACCTGCGCTTCAGCCTTTGGGTCAAGTATGGGAACCTCTTCCCCTATGCAAGTGCCACCATCAAGATGACCAGGCGGTGTTCAAGCCTACTGGCTTGGTAGTTTTTCGCCCTATAAAGGGATACTTTGACCTAGGCTTCTCTAGTGTTGCCAAGGCTATGGACGCGGCAATGATGCAATCAATTTTAAATATTACTATTTCTACCACCCAAGCTTGATTGCTTAGAACGCCACTCTGGTAATCCAGTTTGCCTTCCTGCCCGACCATCTCTCCGCTGAACATTTCTTCCAGGCGCTCATGCAGGTATGGGCTGTTTATGGGGCCAATACAGTTCTCTGTTTGTATATCCCAAGGGCCAGACTTCTCTTAGGACTTCAAGCCTTTGCAACAATTTATCCTTTCCACCTAGACACTCACCTTACCATTCCCCCATACCTTGATTATTAATGTCCCCATTAACCAATTGGTGGCTGCATGGAGAATGCTAAACCCTCTGCCTATTGTGCTTTAGATTGGACAATCAAAGTGAAATTGCCCTTCCCTTGCTGCTGCTGCAGCCTCCGCCCCTCCTCCCTCTGGTGTTGTCCCCAATGCCAATCCAAAGGGATCTTTTATGTGTTTCATCCCTCCATTTACCTCCATCAAGTAAAACAAGCGTTGTTCCAACTTGTCAGGACAAAGGAATACATGAGTAGGATCCTTGATACTGCAGGTATTAATAGTCAGAATAAAATTTGTACTGAAGCTATATAAAAAATCACATACCAAAGCGTATTTGCAGTAAAATTATGTCAGTTAAACGCATGCCATAAATTTATCTACAATTGCACTGAGACAATACCTATTACCCTTCAAGATCATATGTAAGGTGCAATTCCAGAAGCTCAAAAGAAGAATAGTGCTATACCCAAAATATCATTTTTGCCTAAGTAAATCCAAAAGATGAATGAAATCTATAACCAAGGCATTCATATTGTCAATCTTCGTGATCATAAAAATATCAGTGATAGCAGTTATTTTTAGGTACATATTTTCATGATACTAGATCCATATATTGTATCTTAAACAAGCTATAAAATCAAACAATCTATCTTAAAGTAATTTTAAGATTTAGTTCATAACTTTAAACTGGCAATACTATAGCCAGGAGTTCATAAACACCTCTACCTGAATAAAACTCTCTATAATCACTTCCACAGCCAAACATAGCTGGTGTACTAGTCCTAAAAGGAATGAAGACCTGTTAAATTAATCCTTCTTTCTTAAAATTTGAAACCCAATTTATTTGCTATAATCTATATGGTATGTATTGACTCTTTGTTATACTGGAGCTTTTGCTCAAGATTAGCTATTAATGGCTTGCCACTTAAAAACTAGGATAAAGTAGTTCCATCTCTGGCATTTTGATTGTAAAATTCTACAAAGTCTATTAGAACGACGCTTTCCTATTATTTGTACTTTGGACAATCGCCCTATTGGTGGCAAGTTAACAATTTCTTTTGAGAATTTTTTTCCCATTGCAGCAAGTTTAAAGGAATTATAAAAAAGTAATAGGACCCATTCAGATGCAGACATTGACTGTGGCAAACCACGCACCCATTAATTACATTGTAGTCTCTTACCCTGAAACTTAATATCAGCTGACGTGAAAGGAGGAATTAATTTGTTGGGCAAATTATAAAGCTTACCCTGAGATACTATTAAAATGATGCACAGTAAAGTATGGCTGTTGAAATTACGCTTAGACGTCAGAGTTAAAATGCACATTATACTATGCCCAAAATAATAAGGTACTGTTATAAGACAATAAGCTTAGCGAATTTGCAAAAAAAACACTTTTTGAAAAATGAGTTTTTTGATAGAAAACAAATAGCATAAAGCTAGTATTTTGTAATGTCAAAGGCTCATTGGCTCATTATTATATCTTATCTTTGTGCTAGGTTCTCTCCAGCAACGTAGGAAAACTATTACCTTATCATTGGAATCACACCAAGATAAGTACCTTCCGTTAGCGTTCCTATTGGCGCATTTTATATATACTAAGCAAAACACCAAAATGGTAGACTAGTAAAATAATTCTCTAAGGTAGACTAAGGGATTGAATCACTAAAAGCTTGGGGTATTTCCATTTTAGTCACAATCAATTTATTGAAATTGAGGTTCCACGGATGGACATCAATAAAATATCTCATCATACCAAATATTTTATACCAGCGCGGGGGATAATATAGAAGTTAGGGATATATATAAATATGAGCAGATATGAACGCCTAGATCTATAACCATTGCGATCATCAGATTGAGGTGGTAGAATATTCACCAGTGGGTTATGGAATTTAATCCACTGTATATTAAGAACTAAGGCGCTGAGGCAAAAACATCAAAAGTAATTTTATACAACTTTAGCAAATCCCTATGAAGTTGAGGGCTTTGCACTCAAAATGCCTTATGTTACTGAATCCTGTTTCTGATATTTATCTAAGTATAAACATTAAATCAATATTGCATCTAATGATTTCTGGTCAAACCACTTGCCAAACTTCCCCCACCTTACCAAACATAAGGCAACAAGGATAATTGGGGGTCAGATGAGTTATTGAGAACTAGGGGCCAGAGGGCCAGAGTGCAGTTAGTGCTTCTTCAGGAATTTAGCATGTATTTAATTTCTAAAATGTCCCTTAATAGGATCCTTCAGAGTGTAGACATCTGTAAATGTACTTTCTACTATCTAAAAGGGTCCTTTCCACATATGCTCTAGCTTGCTTGTTCATCCAAAGCCTTGGTTGTCATATACCAAACTAATTCCCCTACACCAAAAGTAGGCAAAGCTACCAGTCTTCGTTATTGCATG
>JAKSZP010009471.1:0-117832 GCA_022478985.1 Massospora cicadina | reverse complement strand
GTGGTGGGAATGAGTGTATCTGGGGAAAGGACCTGTATGTAATCCATGTAAGAAGTGGGCACTCATAAGATATCCCAAGGCTGGTGGCGCCGATTTGACATCGCCACTAACCTCCTGGACTTTAACATGCATGTACATTTTCCTGGTGGAATCACAGTTACCATCCCTTGCTTAGATTAGAGCGCCACAGTGCTCCCCAGAAGGTGGGGCCCCTTTCCTAAGGTAAGCCTAGCCTCTATTCAACCTACTGATGCCCTGACTCCAACACTTACTCTGCCAGAATGCTTCAGTGAATATGCTGATTTGTTTGATCCAACAAAGGCCCGCCCACTCCTTGAGCACACCAAGTTTGACTTTGAGTTTAAGTTGACCGTGGATCTCATCAAGATATCCTCTCCAATTTACCCTTGTCCCTAAGGTAGGAGGCTTCCTTGGACGCTGGGTAGAAGACATGCTCTCTAAGAGTCAAATCTTTAAGAAATTCTCAACTGTGTGCCCCTCTCCTGTTTGTAGAGAAGTCTGATGGCTCACTTCATCTCTGCGTTGATTATGGCAATCTGAACAATGTAACAGTGCCTGCCCCCCATCCGCTTCCTCTGGAGCAACAGATTTCTCGCTACGTAAAGAAAGCTAGGGTGTCTAGCAAGCTTGACTGTATCAACGCTTTCAACCAGATCTGCATTAAAGAAGGCCAGGAGTGTTTGACCACTTTTCACACTCGGAAAGGTATCTACCAGTTTAGGGTTATGCCGTTTGGTTTGAAGAACGCTCCCGCCTGCTTTCAGAGGCTCATTGATACTGTCTTGGGATATCTTATGGGTACTTGCGCTATTTCTTACATGGATTACATACAGGTCCTTTCCACAGATGCAGAATCTCATTCCCGCCACTTTGTTCCTGTCATGGAGAAACTTTCACAGGCAAACCTTACAATTAAGGCTAGCAAGTGTGAGTTCTTCCAACCCAAGGTTTAGTTTTTAGGAAACATTATCTTCTCTCATGGTCACATGATTGCCCCAGATAAGGAAGCAGCTATCCGCGATTGGGTTACCCCCTCATCTCTCACAGAGTTAGCAGCTTGCTTGGGACATGTAACTTCCTCAAGAAGTTCACTCCCCAGCTCTCAGAAGTTGCCTCCCCTCTCTGCACCGCTTCAGGGAAGAAGATCTCTAGTTGGACCAATGAATGCAACCCTGCATTCCATGCCTTCAAGTCCATACTATTGTCCAGCCTGGTGTTGGTACATGCAGACCCCAGCCGCCCCTTTATTGTTGCCACTGATGCTTCCAACTTTGCGGTGGGAGTTGCTTTGCTAAAAAAGAGGATGGAGTGTAACGTCCTGTTGCTTACTTTTCTAATAAAATGACCCTGGCGCAGCTCAATTATGCAATAATTGATAAGGAACTGCTTGCAGTTGTTGAGGCAGTATAAAACTGGCGCCACCATTTGCATGGGTCTAAGTGGCCATTTACTGTCCATACTGACCACAAGGCATTGATGTACTACCACGCCTTAGAAGCTATCCCCTCACCAGTCCCGGTGGTTAGAAATCCTGTCAGTGTTTGACTTACAATATGACTTCATTAAGGGCACCCAGAACATGTAACCTGATGCTCTATCCCGGAACCCTGCCCTAGCACCTGACCCAGCACTAGTTAACGCCCACAATATCCAGGTGTTGATTAAGCCAAAACAGGTGAAGGAGAACCTACTGTCCAACCCCCCACTCTGCTTAAGATGGAACTTTTGGAAGGTGACGCTGAAACCCCTGTCCATGTTAGGCTGTCCCAGCCTCTGTCAGCTGACAATGATAAGATTAAGCAGGCCTGCCATAGAAATGGAGAATCCCTGGACAAATGCTACTGGTTGATGGATGGGGTTATCCTCCATCACGGCAAGTGGTGGGTAACTCTTAGACCCCTGCGTGAGGAAGTGATCCGTGAAGCTCATGACCCTCCAACTGCTGGCCACCCTGGCAAGGACAAGACGCTTGAGTTGATCCGCCTCTCCTATAGTTGGAAAGGTATTGCCATTGATGTGGCAAAATTCACAAAGTCAGCCTTGACGTGCAACCAGTAAAAGCCAAGCCGCCTGAAGAGTGCTGGATTTGTTTCTCCACTCCAAGCTTCTGAGGGCCCTTGGACATCAGTGTCTGTCAATTTTATTTTTGAACTTCCCTTGTCCCAGGGTTAGAATGCAGTAATGGTTGTGGTGGACCGTTTACATTGATGGCCCACTTCATCCCCTGCAACATCACCATTACTTCAGTTGAGACAGCCCACCTCTTTGTAGATCACATCTTTTGCTTACATGGCCTCCCCATGTAGATTATCAGTGATTGGGGCCCTCAATTCACCTCTCAGTTCTGGGAAGCCCTTCTTTCCATCCTCAGCATCCGCCCCTGCCACTCCACAGCCTTCCACCCCCGGTCAGATGGACAGATGGAGAGGGTGAAAAAATTTTAGAGCAATTCTTGCGTAGTTATTCCAATGTTGAACTTAACATTTGGTCCTCTCACCTCCCACTGGAGCAATTCGCATATAATAACCTTACCCATGCCTCTACAGGCACTTCCTCCTTCTTCGTAAACTATGGTTACAACCCCCAGCTTCAACCTAAGTCCGCGGATTAAGTCCACCATCGTTGCTGCTAATGAGCGCGCTAAAGAGCTCAGGGTCATACATCAGGCAGTGAAGGACCATATCGTTGATGCTGTGAGGATCTACAAAGCATATTCTGATCAAAAGCGCCATGAAGGACCTGAGTATAAGCCTAGTGATTTGGTCATAGCAACTCCGAGAATCTCCACCTGAAGCAACCCTGATGCAAGTTAAATCCCAAGAGTGTTGGACCCTTCAAGATCCTTAAGAAAGTTGTCCAACAGCTTACCAGGATGACTTACCCATAATCAAAGTGTTCAGCATCTTACATGAATGCCTCCTGACCCCCTTCAATGGTCCCATGCCACCTCTCCCTGATCCTGTCATAGTGGATGAAGAACCCCAATATGAGATTAATGCTGTTCTTGCTTCTCGCCTATACTGACGCCACCTGCAATACTTAATGTCCAGAAAAGGATATAATGACAGAGAACAGCCGGTTTATTATTGGAACATGACCAATGCTCAGGACCTAATTTATGACTTCCACTCTAGATTCCCAGATGCCGCAGGACCTGCCACTCAAGCCTCTTTAGCTGCCATGAAGATACCCACTCCCCAAAAGAACTCTGCCTTGGCCAATGTCCCCTCAGGTGGTGTAGAGCCCCGTCCAAGAGCGGAGGGTGATGTCACAGCTAGTGACATATTTCTTGGAATTAACCGCCCTTAAAGCCAAGTCCAACAAGCCCTTGTGGCAGAGACCAGAACATCTACTGGTCATTGATGACCTATCTAAGGTCATTGCCAAAAAATAGTTTTTGGCTTTGGCAGCCAGGGCTGAGGAAAACGGCTTATTTGAGGCAAAAACGCAGGCTGGAATCAAAGTTAACACCCAGAAAATCACAAATTATGGTGTTATGCAAACTGACCAAATTCGAAAAACTTTGCTTTTGTTGAAGAATGACGAATTTGTAGCTCACATCAGATTCCAATAACAACTATAATCGTCATGATGCAACCCCCTTTAAATTACTTCCAAGATGAGAAAGGCTTTGCTTTTCTCAGATATTCTGATCACCCTAATAAAGTCTAGAAATTTTTGGCCAGTTTCCTGTATAATTTTTGTTTTCTTAAACAAAAAATATACCTCTCCAAAGATCTGTGATGACTGGAGTTCATTTTCCCTCTGTTTTACACCCCCTGCTGTATATTATCCCTCCACCCACTCCACCACTATTCCGCCAGCTCCGCCTCCTCCTATTTTTCTGACTTTACCTTGTATTTTACGCCACCCTTCTCATCTCCCAGGGCCTCTTGTCCCTGATGGTTATGGCCAGTTTGGTGTGCGTTTTTCTCCAGAGATTTATATGGAAACACAATATTGACCGTTTAGGACGGCTTTTCATTTTGTTGGGTTACTTGGCCTTGTAGTATCACCTTTAGCCTGTGCTTTTCCCTCCAGCGGCCTCCTGCGCTCCAGTTTCCCTGATTAAATTCAGCTGAAAAAGGAAAATGTAGGCAATTTATAACTTTGCAATGATACTAAGAGTGAATTTAATAATGATAAAAATGAAGATATCAAGGAAATCGGCCAAAAAACTCAGGCCAACTTCTGGTGGAATTCCCTTTATTGGGATAACACTATTTTGCAACCTGCACGGGCAATAAATGTAAAATTGAACGGCCAGATTACTCCAACCACCCAATGGACCTTAGAGCAACCATCAGAGGTACTCCCCCATCCACTACAATGTCCTTCAATGCACCTAAGTGAGGACCCCTTTTAGGCTTGGCGGGGTCCCCCAAGGTGAAATAAATTTCTCTAATGGGTATTGGCTCAAGTTCATAAAATTTTTACCTCATGGGTACACTTTGGCCAATCAGAAATCCCCTTCCATCATTCCACTAACCTGAAGCAAGTAACTGAGTTTTGATACGTTATTCCCTTATACTACCTAAATCAGACTAGGCTAAGCTATTCTAAACATATCCTCAAATTCCCCTTGACCTTCAAAATACTTTAAATACTGAATGGTCAGACGTTGAAGGGGTCGTTTTTCACTTTTATTGCACTAATAATAGACTTATATTATCCAATTTTTAAAAGTGCTTTATACTTAATTTTATTTACAAAAATTTGTGGAATCCAGCAGGCGTCAAGCACCAGCAAGCAAGAATAAGCTGGATTCCTACATTAATCATAAATCTGAGTGACCTTCAATTTTATATTTATTCTATTCCTAGTTGGAGGTGATTTGGGTTGATAAAATAGATTTTGTCAATAGTTTAGGTAGATTGCCATTTTAATCTCATTTTGGCCCTGGGCAGCAATAGTCTTAATTAAAATTAAATATTAACTGTTAACTTATTTAGTTATGAGAGGGTCAGATCAGTAGATTTAAGCGCTTTGAAGCTTTTACTGAGATTTTTATATTTAATTTTGAGTTAAGAGATTAGAGTTGAAAGGCCACCGCTCCAATTTCGATGGCTAGCACAGCGTTGACCAAGCTTAATCCATTTGAATGTCTCTACTGGATCAATGATAGTGACCAGCCATTTGATGTCAAGCTGGATTTCGCTTTTATGGAGTTTTTTTATTAATACTCCCAATTCACACTCTTGCCAATACCATGAAAACCCCAGTTTTTGTTGATTGTATAAATTTAAATAAAATGGCAGTTGAGGCTGCAGCTGCCCCTACCAAAACCCTACTCTACCAGCATCTTCATGGGTTGATGAAACCCCTTGTGAAGGGTTTTCCTATCACAAACTTCCCCCACGATTTTGATGAAGATGCAAAGACAAAAATTGAAGAGCTCGCTTTAATTTAAGCCACACTTGCATCATTGAGGCAAAATTTTCTCTTTTTGGCCCCAACTATCCCTAAACATGCCAGCACCTCAAGTCATTCACTTGTGTGCCTGCTTTCATCACTTTCTGATCATCAACTTGCTCAATACATTAAGGCGATGGACACTGCTGGCCTTTTAAACAAAGAAACCCCACAACTAAACCTCCATATGCCACATATTGCTGGTGCTCCCACCTGATGATGTCCGCCATGGTCCACCAGTTAAAGCGGGTACCTAAAAAGTTCCCCAAAGCTTCCTTACCATCTGATATGGTTTCTAAGCTGATAACTTATTGGGTATCTAGAAATTTTTTTATTCTTGATAAACTCTTTGTTTGGCTTATTTACATTTAAGATATGTGGTGGCTCCCCTTTCTGGATTGGGCATTTCTACCACTAGAAACGAGATTAGAGTGAATATTAACCGTTGTGACTTTATTAGTTGCATTTTTGGATTTATAACATTATGGTGAGCTTGGATTTGTTTTTGAGAGTGCTTAATCATTATAAATTGGATGTTTCTCTTCTGATCAACAAATAGTAATTTGCATTAACTGATTAAACTAAAAGTATTAAGATGTGTACCCAAATCTATTCAACATTTCCAACAGTGGTGGATTGTTTTTAAGTTGTCTGTTTCTCCTCTAATCAGATATAGTAATTTTCATTAATTTATTATGCTAAAAGTGTTTGGGATGCAAACATAAATTCATTCAACGTTTCCAACAGGAAGTTTGAGCTTTAACAAAAAATTTAAAATCTGAATATAAACTTCTCATAAGTGGTCTTAATGCTCAGTAAAAGTCTTTATAAACATGATAATGTAAATTAAATACACCAAGACGCAGGTCAGCTTTAATTCTCAAAACATTCCATCCATGTCCCTCTGAAAAGTGGCCAGAGCATTGCTTAACCCTTGTGGCATATAGGTCAGTTCATAAAAGCCTCATAGAAATCAAAGAACATCTGGTCTGATCTTTATGGGCCAACTCAATCTGCCAATAACCATTGACTAATTCCATTGTAGAAAAGTATTTTCAGCCAGCCAGCAGACAGAGGGAGCCATAGATCCTTGGTAAAGAACAGCTGTCTCAATGAGTTATTACATCTAACATACTATAATCAATAACCACCTGGTGAGAGACAACTTTCTTCTTCACCAATAACAACAATGAGGCCCAGGGCTAATGAAAGGTTTCAATAATTCAGCTTCTATTAATTTATTTGTATCTTTGGTAACCCGCGCCTCCTCAACCTTCAACTTCCAATAGGGCTTAGCTTAAACAGGAGGATACTCACCAGTTTTAACGGAATGTGTCACTCCATTCAATTTACAAAATCATAAGTATGTTTTGCGAAAATATCTGATATTCCTCAGTTAATTGATGCACTGGTTTTTATTGGTCAGTAGTAAGCTGGTCCATAATCGCAGGACCTAAAGTAAAGATGCCCTAATGGTATTCCAGCCCAAAGACTTGTAAACTCCCAAAAGCCTCAACATCATAAACCCAAGAGAGAGGTAATAATTTAACATAGGCTATTGAAGTCTTCTGATCCACAGTTTTTGGCTCATTGAAAAGTTTGCCAGCAAGATGAGTATTCCAAGATAAGCTTAATCCAACACCCTCGGACAAGGAAAAATCTCCTTAACATAGGGTTTGTTACGCCTTGGATCTGTAATAAATGACCTTTGTAGAAAAGAAGTGTAAAAAAGTCTCAACAATGATCTGAGTTCTTGGAGGAATAACAACAGTATCAGGAGTGAAAATGGGCATACCTTCTTTGAAGTTATCCACCTTAAAGAGGTAATTTTACTTGAGGTCCTTCAACATAATACTGGTTATTCATGACCTTTTCGTCCCCTCCAACAAAAAACATGACGCTTAGTATGTTGAATAAAGCACGCTCAGATAAAAGTAATGGAACCCAATACCACAAAAAATAATGAGAAGAGTTGGGATAATTATTAATTTTGACAAATTCTTGAAAAATTGAGTCCTCAAAAGAATAATATAGCTTAAATTATTCAAAATGAATGCAGGTATTGTAAAAGTTAACTTTTCAATCTTCAGGGGAAGTGACAAAAAAACTTCAATTGACCACGTATTCTGGGGCCCAGCAGTCCCATACTCCTCAAAATAGGAGACGTTGGGCGTAAGTTTTATCCACTTGGTCAGCTTAGACAAGATTAAATTCATGGGAGAGCCAATATCAATGATTAACTTACCGTGGACTTGGTATTTCTTAAGATCAATGTGAGCGATCATAATTTTAAATTGGGAGGGTAACGCTAACAAAGATGTAAAAAGGCATAAGAGGAATATTGTTCATCTTTATTATACTCATCAGGTATATGGTCACCCTGATTTATACCCAAATCATTATTATGGTGATAGACCTTATTAGATGTGTCCTCCTTTTTTCTGATCCACTTTATTTTTAAAACAGCGGTCTTATATGGAAATATTGGTGCAATAGTTGCATTATATATCCTGAGAGTTTTTAGGTATGGCGTACAATTTAGGGCAACTCAGTTTATAGAAAAGCTAAGATTTAGGGATTTTTTGATGAATTGAGGTGGTAGTTCTAAAAAGGCCTCATTAATGTCCAAATACTCCGGAAATTTTTATATTAATAAGTAGAATTGCAACTGTGTTTGGGAAGTGAAGGGTGACATAACATAGGAATTACATTGTCAAATTCAACCAACCACAGGCCTTTAAAATTTGTGCCTCCTAATAGAAACAATGCACGAAAGCCCTAATGGATTCATTTAAAAGGGCTGTATTCCCATAAACTCTCACTTTTGAGAAAATAGGGTACGCTCACTGCCAAATTCTTTGAGCAGAGCTTCTTTAACTTGAGACCAAGTAGTGCAAGTCATCGGGTGAGGAACTATAATATCCTGAGCCAACCAGGTAAGACAACTGGACAAGTAATTCATTTTTTTGAAGTTCCGTTGCCTCCCTCAGAGCTTTCTCATATAGGTAAAGGAAAGAAGAAACCCCCCTCCCCAGGAGAACACTTATCTTTGAATATTGTCTTAAAACTCATAAGAGCATTTGCTGTTAAAACATGAACCCCAGGCTGGTCCAGTTGAGTGGAGACATAAGAAGTTGAGTCAGAAACTTGATAAGACTACTGAAGGTGCCTCTCAGCCACCTCAGTGCAAATCTCGTTAATCCAATGGTTTAACTCCAATTGACCCACTTTAGCGGCTATCTTTTGGGTTAATCCATTAAATTGTTCTTGTTACGCCTGAAAATTAAGCTCCAAGGAATCAATCTTCGTTTGGAGCAAATTCCCCTTAAATTCACAGGCTTGTAGTAAAACATCAGTATCTTTAGCCCATTTTCTCAGGCTAGTCAGCTCATCTGATGAGTATTGGGGCGCCAAGAGGGGATCAATAGGAGTTCATCAAGAGTTAAGTTACAAGCTCAAGTCACTTTGTAATATTGTTCTCACAATTGTTCAACCATATATAAGAGGTAACTAAGATTAGACTCAGATGAACTACTAGATCCTTCAAGCCTGGCAAATTTAGGGAGTCATGGAGGCACAGGTGGCCTAACAGCACCTGGGGGTCCTGGAGGTCCAGGCAGTCCTACTGGGGCAGGAGGTCGCCCTGGTCTGGTGGTCTGACTGGCCCAGAAAATTCCCTGGGTCCTCTAGGTCTCATAGGCCCACTGGGCCCAATAGGTAGGGGGACCCACTGGTTCATGAGGAACTGGTACCCCAGGTTGGCCCATAACTCTGGGGTTTCCCTCCATATTGCAAACTCAAGTTTGAAAATTTGGAGAATAGTTGCTCCACTTGGATGAGGATTCTTTAATTTTCTCTTCCACCGCCTGACTTTGGCAAAAAAAGTGAGTAAGATTATTTCTCCACTCAACTCAAACTTTTTAGACGCGTTCCACCAACTGGGAGTCAATGAATCTAGATACTCCATGGTTCAGTTGAGTGGTTTGCTGCTGCACATCAATGAGTTTATGATTACTAAGAATAGCGGCACAATTATCCTGACTGAACTTGGAAGCAGAGTTGAAAAACTCAGAGACAAAAGTTTTTTAAAGACTGCAGGCCTTCTAAAAAATTGAATATCCCTTGATGATGTATAACCACTACTTACAGCAAGTGTTACAACTTGGGATGCATAAACCGTCATAAATAAGACCCAAACTAGCCCCAGACAACTGAGAACCTTGATATAAATCTCTCATGGTAGAGGGCACAGCACTGGCTGAGACAAGTAGAATGGACCCCAGGAAAAAGGACCCTAACGAGTAATTTTGGGATGGTATCTTATAAGGTTCCAAAATGCATCTGAAAATTCATAATAAAGTTTAAGTTATGACCTTTAAGCTCTAGATTGGCACGTTATTCAAATGTAGATGGCGCCCATGGATTTTAGTCTTAGTGGAACTAGCCCAGTGCAAAATACTGCCCTAATCATGGTCTTGAGACTCTTCAGGCGAAAAAGGAGAATACATTGTTTTGAATGACGTCTTCACTGATGTGTAACTCAAAGTGGCCCCTGTAGTAAGCATCACTTTTGAGATATCGGATAGCACTTAAAAATAACAGGTCTTATCTTGAAGTTACTTTAGTGTGCTCACCAAAAAATAAAAGTAGTAAATATTATAAAAGAAAATAGCTTGTAAAAGGACTTAATTTTCTTATTATTAGAAAGACCATAATCTTTATAGGTTCTGTAGAGGCTCGCCTTTATCAGATCTTTTCAGTATCTGAGAGCTTATATCTTATGAGATTACTTGATTAAAATAAGGGTGATCATGTCTAGGAGACTTGATGAAACCAAATTCACTCACTTCCCAATCAGCGACTAGAAGAGGAATATTTGGGATATTAGATTCAGGGAAGGTCGAAGTTGGCAAATCTCAAAATTTTTCATCTGGTTCCAACTATTTAAAGGTACCCATAACTAGTTGCTCTCCTTCATCAACTTAATTAATGATCTGGATAGGGTAATCTGCTTGCACCATATATATATCATTCAATTTAGATCCATCAAAATGGGACTCTCAATATAGCAGGCACAGCCACTGTGCTAGGTGCCCCTAGCATGTAGCATCCTGCACTATCCAAATTGCCATCTTTGTGATTGTCTTCACCCTCTGTATGTAGATCCACCTAGTTCATAGCGTTGAGGGGTATCCTCTTAGGGGGCGCTTCCTTCTTTTCCATGGCAAATAATTGACAAAATTGGCAAAGTACACACATTAATGGCGCTTATTGCGTGTAACTCTCAATGAGGTAAGCATTCAGGTGGTTTACTTTTTTCTCTTGGTTTGTTGCCCTATCATTAGCAACATAGATAACCTTGTTAACTCATCAAGAAGGGGGCCCATGTCCTTGTATTCAGCCTTATACATCCCTTGTACGTTGAGTAAAGATTCCTTAAACGCCTTTTAGGGACATCGCGCTTTTAACCATTAGAGTCATATGTATCTTTAGGTTGGGATGTATTTGGAATGAACTCAGCAGAACGGTTTTTGCGGTAGGTATATTCATGGTTCCTGTAGTCCACAAATGTTGAGCCTTGAGATAGCAATGCAAGGCATAATTGCGACCAACCCATTTTTGCCCATTTTCATTAGGAGGAACTCTTGCATCATATTTTGAAAATCTTATTCACTGATAAGCTTTGAATTATGGTTAATCTTACTTTGGTCCAATATAGTCCAGGCTGTAGCTCATTCATAAGGATCTCCTGAGCCTCGCAGCTCATACACCTTTAAACGTGATGAGCCTTTTGGCAGTTACTAGCACCATCCATGCCGTTCTCATAAATATGAAGGAAATCAGCAATTGTTCCTTCTCCAGGTGTGTACATAGTTTTGTATCACAGTTTAAAGTTAGATCTTCTTCAACAGGGTCAGCTTAAATCATTTTCAGTTGTGTGGAAGTTCTGACCAGTTGTGGGACATTCTGTTGAGTGACCCATATAGGCGCCTCCAACTGGACTATTGGTCAAGCAGTAGTATGTTCTGGTATATTATGCATTTGTTCCTTCAATTTGTCTATAAAATTTTCCATAGAAAAAAGCATATTGTTGTGATGTTTCATATTCTTTCCATATTCATCAAAACGCAGATGGTTTGAACATTCTCTTTTCAAGGAATACGATTATCTTCTCAAGATTTTTATGAGTAGATTCCAGTTTCATAAATAGATTATTATCCTCTCACATTAAGTAAAGGGGCAATTTGGGCTCTTCTGGTGGTCTCCTTGACGCGCTCAAAATCGTTGCATAGTTCATGCACTTCTGATCCTAAGGTGCAGAGTCCTGAACGGATTGTATCCTCTCCATTTACCAGGAGCTCAGAGGAAAACTCTCTTTGATATACTGCCACATTTGCTCCATCGTCAAACTACTCATGAGAACTCTTGTGATCTTCACTAGGGCCTGATGATGCCAACCTTATAGTGAGCACTACAGTCAGCTATGAACCTCAGCTCTCATAACATGTGAGGCCAACTTTCTAGAGAGGGGGTCTACTCCGCGCAGATTATGCACCAAACAACCTTTACTTAAATCACAACCATCATCATATAGCAAATTCTCCTACGATGCTACCCTTTGTAGCATGATCTCGTTGGAATACTGTTTGTGTCCTTGGAAAATATCTGATTGAAATTTTTTGACATACAAATTATATGTTGGCCCTCAGGATTCAACGGAAGCCAATCCAACCTCTCCCTTGGAAGCATGGCTCCAAGGTATCCATAATATATAGTGTCCTTGTTCAAACAGAGCAGATCTCAGAATGATTACTGTATTCTACTTAATGGCTAATCCTAGACTGTATACTGGCGATTAGTTCACTTAAACCACTATAAGTGAAAATAAAAGGATAAAACTGCGATTCTCTGGAAAGGTTCTTTATTAATGCAAGAAGTGAAGTATTTTATACTTCTAGTGAAAAATCAATGTAATAAATGAATGATTTATTGTGGAATAAACTTGGAATTTGGGTATTGATATTATAATTTTCAGGATCCCCTAATGAGAAGGCGTCTAATTACCGATATCATTGCTTCATTCATTTGAGCTATATTTTATATCTGTGAGCTCCTTCTTGTGGTGATTACCCCTGAACCTGGATTTCTAGGGGCCCTTTAATCTGTCCTCACTTCTGAGTTATGGTCATTTGCATCTTCTTTGGATATTGATTTATTACCAAATCTTATAATATACTTGTCAAATTTCATGTTCAAGTGATGGTGCTCCTTTAATTCACCTCGCGCCATGTTTTTGTTTGACTCTCGAAATTTTTTGCTTTCCAGATTTTATAATATTCACTCTTGAGCCTCGATCATTCCTGTCAGGGTAGTTCTATTTAAAGCACTGTTTCATCATTGGCAAATTGCAAATTTCTAGACCCCAAGGTATAAAAAGGGTTTAATTTCATATTGATCTTGGGTGACGTCATTGTCTTAATTAATTAAATCCTCTGAAGCATCAGGGTAAAGATTATTTTGCGTGCTGTAACTCTTATAGAGGGTAAAATTGCTTAAATTTCCCAAATCTACAAAAGGGGCACATCTGTCTCCATCTGCGGTGGGTAGGTTGCCTGCACCTCCGCCATTGTGGGGTGAACTCTGCTCATTCAGTCAGTTTTGGAGTGATCCACCGATAAAATAACAGCTTATCCATGACACAACCATAAGCAGGGTACTGAGTTTTATGGTTTGATGGGGAAGGAAAACGGTACTAAGTATAACTTGGGTACTGAGAATAGTAGAATTTCAAAGCCTGATTTTTCAGTTTTAAAAAATTTGACTTAAGAGTTGAAAATGTAGGAAGTTATTAATTCACTTGATTTCCTAGAGTGATACTATTAGCCAAATGTCTGAATCCACTTTCTCAATTTTAAAAGGGCATCAAGTTTGAATCTTATTCTTACCCCTTGTCTCTTCAACTTTTTGCTTGAATTTGGCTTTCTGTCTAAGTTTTCTCCACTTGGATGTAATTTTGATGAGCAACCTGTTGGGGGCAAGAAATGGAAACCATGATGGAAAGCTTCTTTAATCTTCCAATGTATTCAAAATTTGTTTGATTTTTCAAATAAAACATGCAGATTTTGACATTTGGATAAGTTTGGTTTGAGGGGTATATAGGAGAAAGGCGTGTGAAAGACAGGGAGGAGCAGCAGCCACCCATCTCTCATCCAGGGTATGCCTTAGGTAAGAGATTTGAGTGATGGCAGGGCCTTAGGGTTTAGCCCTTTTTGACCTAAAAGGATGCATAGTCCTATCCAGCTTAATAGCTGGAGCCAGGGCCCTTACAGGCAGCCCTAGCATATGAAAGATGAGAAGAATCAGAATTCTTAAGGTTTTTTAAAGCCCATACTTCATAGAAATTCTCATAAAAGTTTGACAGAACTGATCTTCAACCTAGTGAATCAGAGAGATGTGATAGGATAAATTGCTGGATCTGTGGGATCTATAGGGATTCCAACTATTCCCAAGGGCTCTTTGGAAATGTCTTAATAATGGACAGTTACCTTAGGACATGAGGGTTCTATATAAACCAAAATAAAATCTTTGACACTCTGAGAGAGGATATGATAATAACTTGCACTCCAACAGAATTCTTTTTTGGAGCAACTGGCCCCATAAACCTGTACTACATTTAACGATTCTCATTGGGGTTGGGTTATTTTATTAGAAATTGGGCAAGCTAAGAGAAAACTGGGTTGATGGAGCTGGTGTCTGGACACCCCTAACAATGGCTCTGTTGAATTTTTGGTTTATTAAGGATGGCTGGTTCTTCTTATGCGGTAAGGCAGAGTTTCAAAAATCCTTTGTATGAAGACAACAGACCAGATGGTGACTATAGTTAAGATATAACTCCTTGGTAGTTCTACTTGAAGTTTTGTTCTTCTGTCATTACTTAGACAATGGCACGCTGCCCTGATATTCCTGATCCCAAGTAAATCCTCAACTTAATACAACATAAAGTATTAATACTAAAAGCTTATAAATTAGAATATAGAACTGTAGTAATTTTGATGATTGATATTTAATTATTTTACTAGTAATAACTTGGGATAATTTATAGGGTTTGATGTTCACCACATCTTACCATGATGCCTCAATTTTAATGGCACTTGGCCAGAGAAAGTAACAAGTTTGTTTGAGGGTCTACAATCCATTCAACTTGAGACATCCCAAATGTCTCAGAGTTGGTCTCAAACTCTGAAATATACTCAAGACAGCATTTTTAACGCATCTTCAAATAGCTGAACTGATACTCATCTCAAGCAATCGGCAGCACATACCAAGGCAATTCATACCACTAATTAGTAATTAATTTGATTGAAAACTTGATTAACATTAACTTTTCTTTCTCGTTGCAATCACTATTGCAACCTATTCAATTCAAGACTGAATCTAGTTTGATAATCTCACAGAGGATATTAGTCTGCGCCCATGTCAGAGAGCAGTTGGGCAAGCAAGGTAAGAGGAGCAGGTGGAAGGCCCGCGGCCTCCAACGTTTGAAAACGCCCCAGAGAATCTGGCTAAATAGACAAAAATCTTAAAAAACCGGCGGTCACAATTTCCCCAGAGATACTCACGTGGCAAGCATGATGCAACCAGTACATCAACATGCCACACTCCCAGCCACTTTCGTTGGTGGAATTCGGAGTCTGTGTGTATCTGGACATCCAAAAAATGGCCTTATGGGAAAAATTTTGTGAAGATGTACACAAAGTTTTCCCAACTGCAGTGTATGTTGCACCTCACTCCATGTCACGCGGTTGGCTGGACCTAGGTTCTAAAAGCAAAAAAGCAGCAGACGAGGCTGCAGCGGTGTGCATAGTGGTCAACCTCCCAGAAGGGCAATGGGTTGTCGAAACCAAACGCACCAGATGGACAAAATCAAACCAAATTTTCCTCACACTTGACTTTTTGCCTGCTACGGTAAAACGTGACATTTTGGAACAACACCTGAAAGATGGTCTCGCCATATACAGCGAAATACAATCTTTCGAAATGCAACGCTTCATGCTGATGCCACACCTGTGCACCGGCAAAGCCATCGCAGTTCTGACCCCAACTGAGGAGATCATGAAGGACCTAACCCAGATCCCGCACTCTACTTTTATTGATATCACAGGGCATACCACCCACCTGTTCTGGGTGACCGTGGACAGCGCGCCCCCCATTTGCACCCACTGTGACACGTTCAGCCATAAGGCGCACACATGCCCCATCAAGGAGGGCGTCACATTCCAAGAGCACCCCTTGGTGGCCATGGCCAGCAGAGAGGCGCACTACGAACCAACTGCAAGCACCAAGGAGGCTTTCCCGTGGGGAGCACAAGGCTGCTACCTATTGGTAAAGCCTATCTCCCTGCAGGAGTGGAAGAAGGCCAAGCAGGCCCATAGGGCCACAGCCAAGGAAGCGGCCAAGGCCACCACCGCTATCCCACACTCACAACGCCAGGAGGACATGGAGACCTTCGCGGTGGAAGCAACTTGGGAATCCATCATCAATCAGATTGGGAAGCCCATGCTGAGTGGGCCACTCAATCTGAGGATCTGAAGGGAGATTCAATCTCACCCAATCGTTGCACCCAAGCTCCAGTCAAAACTGACTTGGGACCTATCCCAACTGAAAAAAAAATTTTGACCTGCTCGACGGTGCACCAAACTCATCCGCACCGCAAAAAATTCATCTGACGTCAGGAAAACAAAAAGTGAAGGCCAAAGCTAACGCGACTCTTTCTGCAAAAATCAACAAAAACTCTGATAGCGTTGCTGCTAACACCCACGCTACTGTGAAAGCCCATGGGGACCTAGAAGAGGCTGGTGGGCCTGGGGGCCCACCCCCTTGCACCTAAGGTGCAAAGGGGGAAACCTTCACTCTAGGGACGTTGAATATTGCCAGACTCAAGGCCTCCCCGTCCTGGGCTAGAAAACTGAGTTTTTTACAACACAATTTACCCGTGGATATCCTGGCCATCCAGGAGTCCCACTGTCCACAAGGTTCTGAGGAAGCTTGGAAAACAATGCTCCTCCCATCCCTATCCTTTTGGTCAAAGCACTGTGGGGTGCTAATTCAGAAAAACAAATTTTTCAAATTCACATCCTCACAAATATTCCTAAATGGCCAAGTGCTCATCATCACCTTCTCGTGGGCTGATGTAGCGCACGCAATCATCAACATCTATGCCCCAAATGGTGCACACGAGCGTCAGGAATTTTTCTCATCAGTCAAATCCCTCCCGCTACCCCCTGATTCTTTCCTAGTCGGTGACATGAACTGTTGGCTAACCTCACCACCGGACTGGTGGCCTCCCTCACCCCATGCCCCACAGGGTCACGTAGAACTACGTGTTCTAAAGGACACCCTTAGGTTAATGGATGCGCTGCCATGACATGCCCCGCTGCTCAAAAACATGATGTGTCCCCATGTCCACAACAGCCAATTAAGGTCCATGACCCACATCGACCTTATTCTAAAGCTGGCGAAATTCCAACCCCACATCTCCCACTTCAAAACAACGAAAATGGAATTCTCTGACCACCAACTGGTCTCAATAACCTACCACCTACTGGTCACAGTTGCTAAGGCCCCACATTGGTGCAAAATCTGCCCCCCCAAGCTCGCGTCACCAGGATTTTCCACATGGGTGGAAGAGGCAACTTTGGCAAAATTGTTTGTTGCACGTTTTTCGCGGACCCCATTTCCACATGGGCAACTTTCAAAGAGGACACCATCCGCCACTATCGCCATCTCTCCTCCAGACGCTCACAAGCCACATCGGCGGTTATCTCGTGCACTCTGGCGGAATTGGCTCACTTGGAATCCAACATTCCAGCTACAGGATACAGCCCTGCATGGGGCTGGAAGTGGGCGGAGGCAGCCGCCCACCTCAACGCACTCAAAAGGCAACACAAACATCAGGTTTGTGTCCAATAAAGAGCCACATGCATCACTAAAGGCAACAAGTGCACCGCATATTTCTTTAAAAAAAATTTTGCATCACACCAGAGTGTGGCCTGCACACAGGTGCGAAGATTGGATAATTCCATTGTGGACACATTGACTGAAGTGGCAATCAAAATGAAAAAATATTACTCCGAGTTATACTGAGCTGAACCAATTCAGCCAGCCAAAGTGGCGGAATTTCTTGACCGAGCTCATATCTGCACCATTTTCTGATACCCAGAAATAATGAATTTAATTACTCCGAAAGAATTATGGGCAGCCATTTGCAGTGCGCCAAACCGAAAATGCCCAGGCCCAGATGGCATTCCATATGAGTTCTACAAAAAATATTTCAAATATATATCCCCATTGCTGCTCGCCTCACTTAACCAAAGCCTGGTGGAAACGTGCCTCCTACCAGGAGGACATGAGGCCTTTACTGTCACACTCTACAAGAAAGGAGATAAGCTTAACTTAGCCAACTGGCACCCCATTTCTCTAACAAACACAGACACCAAAATTTTAACAAAAATCATGGCTAACCATTTAGGGACTGTAGCATCTGCCACCATCTCCCCAGAACAATTTGGTTTCATCCCCAGAAGGTCAATTTTGGATAATGTGCACTCTGTAGCTAATGTATGTCATTCCACAGCCTCTGGGGCGCTTGTATTCTTGGACCAATAAAAGGCCTATGATAGAGTAAACTGGGAATACCTAAGGGCCTGCCTTCATCAATTCCGCCTACCCCCCCGCTTCATCAACTGGGTGATGCTTCTCACAGAATCTGCAACAATGGCAGTGCGTGGCCCAGGATTCCTAATGGAAGTAGTCCGCCCTCAAAGGGGCTTGCAACAAGGGGACCCCCTCAGCCCACTCTTATACAACTTCAGCCTTGACC
This sequence comes from Massospora cicadina, assembly GCA_022478985.1. Taxonomy (NCBI): domain Eukaryota; kingdom Fungi; phylum Entomophthoromycota; class Entomophthoromycetes; order Entomophthorales; family Entomophthoraceae; genus Massospora; species Massospora cicadina. The sequence goes on along the minus strand of JAKSZP010009471.1, from coordinate 99,519 downwards.
CAAAACTGCGAAATGTGAATGCCCAACTCACTGGGGTCCATATGCCAGGCCAAACCCCAGTCAAGATGATGGCATTTGCAGATGACTGCGTGGTGGGGTGTCCAATAATAAAGATGCACGCGCGCTTTAAGCCCTCATCCAGGAATATTCCCGGGTAAGCAACGCGACACTGAACGCCTCCAAAACCGAAATCATCCTCCTTGGTCAGTTTCAGAACTGCTGGGCCCCAGCAATCAGTTCCCAACCTGGCCCATCTGCTCGCCCACACCCACGCCTTACTAACTCAACACACACCACTCCACTGGTGCTCCCCTTCATGCCATGTCCTACCATAGGACCAGTGCACAATCTGGGCGTGTGGATGGAGGCAGGCGGATAAGAGTCAGCAGTAATGGAGTGCCATATACTGGACAACGTGACGAAGCGAATCGCCTCTCTCAGAGCCTACCCTACTACCCTCACTGGCAGGTTGTTCTAGCCAACTCTATGCTCCTATCCAAAGTCTGGTTCGGAGCCCACGCCATCCCCTTCTCCCCAAGCACCTTCAAATCCCTGTATGCCTTGCTGCAAGGATGGCTTTGGTCAGGCCGCCCTCCACCAGTATGGCTAGAGGTCATGTTTGGCCCTCATCATCAAGGCGGCATGGGCCTGCTTGACTTCAAAGCCCATGCTGCCAAGATCCTGGGCACCTGGATCGTGGCCATCACCGCTCCTACACTCCCATCCCAACACTGGTCCCGTGCAGCCCACTCCAACTTCTCCTGAGCCTTGGGCCTCAACAATCCATCAAACCCCCACTCCCTGATGAGATACCTCGCATCACACACATCGGCCACAGGTCCTCACGGGACTAAAACCCACTACAAACGAATCCTACTCTCCATGCAAAGCGCAGAGTGGAGAATTCATATTAGCAGACATACAACCCAAAGAGGCCGCCCCTCTCCCCAGTTCACACAAGAGGTACAGGGGCTACCCATCCATGATGGCGTGATCCCCATTCGGCCCCATGTCCTATACAGGGTGGACTACCTGGACATGATAGACATCCCTTACTCCATTGAGACCCAAAAAACTATCTGGAAATACGCACACCATCCTCTGTTGCAGCCTCAAGCCCGCTCCCATGTGTGGCGCTGCCTGAGGTGGGTGCATCATACAGCTGAGCGCTCTAACGCTTTACACTCATCCTGTGTCATGTGTGGCCAGTACGGAATGCTGTTCCACCACCTGGAGAAGTGCCCCACCTCTAAAGTGATATGGCGCGAAGTTCAACGTCTTCTGGGCCAGGATCAAACGCATCCCTTCAGTCTGTCAAGAGCTATGTTTGCTCTATCAATGGCCTCCTCCCTTCCACCCTCCCTCCATGCTCTGGTGGTTGCAATCGCCATGTGGACCATCCACACGATTGTCTTAGATGCCATCGCAGGCTCCACCCCCACCCTCCCAGAAACTATCCACAGATTTTGGTCTCATTTGGTGGACCACTTTTAAGCGTGGATATTTGGATACCTCCCACCGCGTCACCGACAGCTGGTCTCCTCCTGGTTCCCAGTCTGGTTTATCAAATCAGACCCCTTCCTACACATGTGCTCAATAGTGGCTACGGCCCCTTCACACGTCCCCTCCCCCTCCCCATAAGTGGCGTTCCCGCTGGCAACAAAAGATAGCATCGCTTCTCTGGGGTGCCTCCCCTGGTACTAAGTTTGTCTTTCCTGAGTCATATTTGGAAGTGTCCGTCCCATGGTCAGCCTTCCCCACAATAAATTTAAATTTAAAAACTTGATTGACATTAGGGATGATACCCCAGTGGTAGAGTATGGACCCTCTACCACTGCCTCCCAAGTTCAATCCTGGTAATGGACTTTGGGTAGGGGACAATTTTGACTGTGTTGGTTTTGTGCGCCAATGCCCCGAACTGAGATAGCAAATAGCAAAGGCGGTCCATGGAGTTCCTGGCCTATCATACACCGCGCATGGAGGTTTTCCGGGTTTTATCCTCCTTTCCCATTTTCTTTACTTCCCTAATTGGTGCAGTACCATCCTCAGGTCGGCCCACCTTGAATAAAATTTAAAAATAAAAATTCAAAACTTGATTGACATTAAAAAGTAATTCTGACATAGACCAAAAAGCCCATGTGCCCAGGTTATTTAGTTGGCTATTATTATAGGTCTGACTAAACCAATAAAGCCCCCATGTCCATGTCATCATAGTCAATTATTATTAAGTGGAATTGCTAGGCCATGAATCCCAAGTTTAGATATACTTAGGATATTTTTGATTTATAATTACCAACAATTTATATCCAGTCAACCATTTGACACTTCCCCCTCCTTGACTGGATAAAAGCGGAGGTATTCATTTTATCTTGGTCACAACATCCAATTTTTTTCTCAACCTTCAGAATAGGATGCTACGTTAATAGCTGAATGCTACAGTTAGTTCATGCATTTTCCTTTGTTTCTTCTATGCCTGCTGAGGCTCTAGAAATCTTTAGCGATCTTGAACTAGCCCCCTTGTCTTTGATTTCACTCTTCTCCCCTCCCAAAGATGATTATTTTCAATGAAGCTGAGGCCACAAATTCAAATAAATATTTATATTTTACTTATTTCTTAACTTTTCTATATTCTTACTGTTTTATTCTTATTAATATTATTATACACTATTTCTTATACCATTCTTTTAATTTATTTTTTCCTTTTTACTTTTTTATTATTATTATATTTTTTTATTCTATACAATATGGATGAAGGAACTTAGTGTGTACTTGATTCAGAACCCAGCCGCCTTGATCCTTTTAGGTATATACATCTTTGGACAATTTCTCCAATATAATAAATGGACCTTTCCAAAGCAAGGCAAACTTGTACACGCGGCCTGCGCTATGAGTATCACAATATACTACTAAGTCTCCCTCTTTGAATTTAGTCACTGCTGCAGTTTAGTGTTGTCATAGCTCTTTTGACTAGTTTTTGACTAATCACATTTTGGTAAGCTTCAGATTGCAACCTGATTAAGGTCTTCACTAGCTGCTCAACATAATTATTTGGGCTAATTGCTTTTGTTGAACTGAGTACTGAATATAATAATGGAGGCAGAGATGGCTGTCTACCATACAGAAGTCAAAACGGAGAGTGGCTGGTACTGCTGTGGTATCCAATATTGTACACAAATATGGTAGCACTAATAGAGGTAGCCCATTGCAAATGCACTAAGGCTGCATTTTTGCGTAAAATGCTGACTAGAGTGCCATTCACTCGCTCTACCATACCATTAGTCTCAGGGTGGTATGGTGTTGATAACACTCCTTTGATAGACATTAACTCATATAACCTTTGTAACATCTGAGCAGTAAAATTTGTGCCATTATCTGTCAAGATCTTCTGTGGGCATCCGTGCTTGTAAATTATATTATCCATAATGAACTTGGCAGTAGTTAAGGCCCCAACGTTTCAGATTGCTTTTGCTTCCACCCATTTGTTAGATGGTTGATAGCAACAATTATGTATTTGTTGCCTATGCTGCTCACAGGCAAAGGGCCAACTACATCTATCAATACGGTATGCCAAGCCCAGTTGGGTTTGATTAAATGATACTTCACATTTGATTTCATAGGTTTTGTAATTTGGCATGAATGACATTTGTCAAGTACATCTTAAATATCAAATCACATTGAATCCCAGTAGTAATTCAACCAAATTAATTTTAGCGTTTTGGTTAATCCTCTGTGCCCCACAGCCTTGTGCGCTTGTGTATTAATTTACATTTGGTCATAAAGTTTTGGGAAAATTTGATGCTGCCCATTGGGCCTGAGCTTGTATAAAACTCCATTATGATACTCAGTGTCAGTTAATGCTTTTTCAATCGCTTTTTTCACTTCAGTTGGTTCATCTATATATTTCCGGTTAATCATCTTTTCATGAATTTCATTGGCCAAACTGCTCAGGACAGCTACAATAGGAAGTCTTGATATTCCGTCTGCATTTTGATGGGCCGCTCCAGCTCTATGAATAATTTCATAATCATATGCTTGTAATCCTAAAGCCCAGCGAGCTAATCATCCCTCAGGTTCCTTGAAGTTGTGGAGTCAGCTTAACAAGCTGTGATCCATTACTAATTGAAATTTGGTGCCATGAATGTAAACCCAAAATTGTTTACATGCATAGATTACAGCTAAACACTCTTGTTCAATCACTGTATAATTACGCTCATGCTTATTCAGCGTCCTGCTGCAATAAGTGACTGGATGTTCCTCATCATCCTCCCCAATCTGAGATAGCACTCCCCCAATCACAGTCAATTAGCCATCAGTTTGTATGATAAAAGGCCTACTGAAATCTGGATATCAAAGGATAGGCGCGGATCTCATTCTGGTTTTCAAAGCCTCAAAGACCTGTTAGCATTCTTCTGCCCAGAAAAATTGAACTCATCCTTGCAACAAATGGAATAGGGGCTCAGCAATTCTCGCAAACCCTTCTACAATTCTTTGATAGTACTCTACCATGCCTAAGAACACTTGAACATCCCTCATACTCGTTAAAAGTTGCATCTTGTTATTTGCCTCCACCTTTTGAGGTTGAGGCCGCAAGCCTTTGGTGTCAATAACAAACCCGAGGTATTCCAATTGTTCTTTAAAGAATTTACATTTTCTAGGTTTTATCTTCAGATTAGCCTTCAACAGTCATTAAAACACTTGTTCAAGGTGCTCCAAATGTTCAGAAAACGTTTGTGAAAAGGCTTTGATATCATCCAAATAAACCTATATGCAGGATAATTTTAAGATCCCCCAAAATTGTGTCCATAACTCATTGAAAAGTTGCTGGCGCATTGCACAGCCCCTGTGGCATGAGCGTCAGTTGAAATAGTCCTTGAGTAGCAATCATAGCGCACTCTTCCTGCTCCTCTTGAGGCAGTTAAATTTTCCAATATCCTGAGATAAGGTCCATTGCAGTAAAGTATTTCGCCCCTCCCAGACAATCCAAAGCATCATCAATTCTAGGCAAAGGGTAGGAATCCTTTTTCATAATGGCATTTAGGCGTCGATAATCAATCACAACTCAATTGCTGCCATATTTTTTTACGATTAAAACTGGACTGGCCCATGGGCTCTTAGATGGCACTATAATTCCACTTTTTAGCAATTTTTCTAGCTCTTCTCTGACTATTTCGTCGCTAGCCCTGGGGCACCAAATTGGCCTCATTCTAATAGGTGCATGGTCCCCAGTGTCAACAAAATGATGGACTCCTTTTGCACAACCTAAATCTTGATCATCTTTGGCAAAAATTTCGGAATATTGTTCAAACAACTCCAGTGCTTCATCCTTCTGTTGTTCTGATAATCTGGTAAACAATTCTTGAGGGATTACAGTATGTGCCCCAAGGGTTTTGTTTGGTAAGCCTAGCTTGGATAAATCGCCAAATTTGATGGCTGATTTTAAATCATCCCTTGGAAACATATGCACAAATGCAACCATTTGATATTTCTTGACCTTAATAATTCAGCTGGTCAAATTTGCTAATAGGACATCAATTTCCCCATGCCCTGGTATAAGTATTCCAGGCGCCACACAAGGTTCCATATGAGAGCAATGCCATGGGGACATAACCTCACCATATAGTCCTTCTGGAATATCTAGCGTGGTCCCAGTCTTCGTAACCAGTTGATAGTCTGGAGCTATTGTCGCATCCTTATTCACATGTAGGGGTATTCCTTGATTTTTCATCTATAGCAGTCAAAATGGAATGGCTTTGATTTCCCCACTGAATATATCCTATGGGTATTATTCCATCGGCATAATATATATTAATAAAGTTTTGACGATGGCTTGTGGGCTTTGTATTTTCACAAGAGTAATAAATCAGAAGTGATTGGTCTAATATCATTAAGACGTTTTCTTTAAAATTTCATGAGATCCCATAGGTCCTTAAAAAACTCATTCCAATTAAGATGTCATAATTGGTGTTTGGAAGTACTATTGTGGGTGCTGCACTACTAAAGCTCCAGATCGCAGTGGCAAGGCGCTGTAAGCTCCTTCACTCTTAGTGCTGTTGAGGCCTGCGGTTCCATATTCCCAATGATGGTCAATGTCCGGCACAATTTTCAGTTTCTTCACCAACTTCATTGAAACAATGTTTACAGGTGCTCCGCTATCAACAATAGCAACAACTTTGATCTTGTTGACCAGAATATCCACATAAGTGCGCTCAGAGTAGTAGGAATCAATAGAATTTACTAAGTGAATATGTGAAGAATTTATAGAATTAAGAGGGTTCTTCAGAGTATTTCCAATACTAGTACATTCATGGATGAATTTGTCAATTGGCATTGCTATATAGACCCCTTTCAGACTTGGGGTATTGGATGCATTGCTCGGACCTTCTTCTGGAATATTTTCAATTATTTGTTGCTCATAAGGTTTAGCTACTACTTCAGAGGCCTCAGGTATGGCAACCTTACTCTGAGAGCGAGTTACCGCATGTACATTTGTAAAATCTTCATTAGGTACAAGAATGAAATTCCTTTCATCATTAAGAAAGGCCCCATGGCCTGCATTTTCTTGTCAATCAGGCAGGACTGGTTTTTCCGGAACAATAGAGCGTCCTGCATCTATTGTGCTTGTTTTTCCCTTCTCCTGCACATTATCAGGAAGGACTACATTGATGTTGCGCTGACGGCATCAAGAGGCAAAGTGCCCTTTATGGTTGCATTTATAGCAGGTAATATCATTCATTGAACGTGTGGGCTTTGTATCTGAGTTCTTCTCAGTTTTCACATGTGAATCATTTTAATCTTCTTATTGACTTCAATGGGTTTCCCAACAGAGGCAGGTCCTGATTTGTACCCAGTATTAGGAGGGCCATAATTCTGTGAACATCTGTGAAGATAGTCAACTAGTTCATATGTTTTAATGGTTTGTACAAAGGCAGGCATTAAAACATTTGACAAATTTTGGTAAGGATGTATCGCATGTTCTAACGCAATCTTAGCATCAAAATTGACCATAGCTTTGGCGCCTAGGATAACTTACGCTTCACAATAGAAATGATCCGTGAATTTGTCAATGGCTTCATCTTTTTTAAAAAATATTCATAAATTAAGATTTTCTGGTCAACATCCGTTCTGGACCTCCAAATTCATAAAGCACAGCCTCTTTGACTTCAGCATAAGTTGGGTTTTCATTGATATGGTGCATAATTAACTCAATGCTCCACTGATCCAAGCAGTTAATCATAGCTGCTTTGTTGCGGTCACTGACCCCATACATAGCCAATTTGAAGCGTTTGGCAAATGTGGTGATACTTCCCTTTTCTTTTCAAATATAGGCAGGTTTGCTGGTTTGTAATTATCGCTTTCCCTCCCAGGGTTATCAGAATTGCTTCTTTGATGGCTTGGGCCAGATGCACTAGGGCGTTGAGGCACTGTACCATGATTTAAGGTGTTGGGGTTGGCCAAAGCAACCATATTACTAGGCATCTGTCAACGTGGTACAGCATCTACTTCAGTGGCTACTTCTGAAGCTTCATCCTCATAGTATTCAAAAGCATTTTCAGTTTATTGGTTTGTAGCACATTGGCAACGCCCATCGTCCAAATTTTGGATTTGATCATTGATTTCATTTTCCCAATTAACATGATTTTGAATTTCTAACTTTAACTTCACAATTTCCTCATTAAAAGTGGTGGTTTGTAATTGCAAAGTGGAAATCACTTTGGTTTTTTTAATTGTCTTCTTACACTAATTTACTTCTCCATGAAGAAGATTGTTCAACTCATTAATATTGGTGACCTCCTCATTAATATTATTAATCTGCCGATTGAGATGATCAATAGAATCTTAAATTTTTCATTTTCTGCCCGTTGGCTATAAATTGTGTTTTCCAGTAATTGATTTTTTCAGTATATTCATCTTTCATCTGCGAAATTTGGGTGCACAGTCATCAATGCTGATTACAAAATTCATCATTAGTGTTTAGCTGTGCCTCAAGAGCTTTGTGATTAAGCCTCATGAACTCTAAAGCATTAATAGAAGTCTGTGTGATATTATTAACCCAAGTTTCAGTAATCCCTCTTTCTTCTAAGAAATTGCCAAAGATAGGATGCAATCTGTCATTTAGCTCTTGTTCTAATTCTGCCACTCTGTCACTAGCCCAAGTAGCTAGATTATTAATTGCTTCCAAGCTAGAACGGACTTCAGCAAAGTTGGTCTCTAAACGCTCATTTGAAATTTTTGCCACCTGGCTGGAGCTGTGTGAGAAATTAACTATCTCAATAATGGCCGCATGATGGCGAGAAATTGTCATCTGAGAATTTCTAGAGGTGGGATGTACAAATTAGATTAGGTATTGGGCGATATTCTCTATCTCAATTAAATTATTTCTGACTTGAGCTACACTCAATTAATGATGAGCTATATATCTCATCCACAACACATCTTGATGTCGTTGACAATAAAAAGACTACTGCTGTTGTCCACAGGCCCTTGTCCCATTAGGTACCCTCTTAACAACTGATGCTCAAGTTATTCAAGTTCTTCATGTATAATGGGCTCATCAGGGTAGGTAATGATAGGTACGTTATTCAAATTAATTTGGGACACAGTCATTTCTGTATTCCCATTAGGTCTAATAATAGTTATAAATAAATAATTGGGATTACTTCTGAACTTGATGCGGTCACCATCTGCTTTCCCAGCCATGAGCGCCACTTGTTGAAATTTTGGTTTATTAAGGATGGCTGGTTCTTCTTATGCGGTAAGGTGGAGTTTTGAATGTCTATTGTATGAAGACAACAGGCCAGATGGTGACTATAGTTAAGATATAATTCCTTGGTAATTCTACATAAAGTTGTATTCTTCTGTTGTTACTTAGACGATGGCACGCTGCCCTGATCTTCCTGATTAAGTAAATCCTTGACTTAATACAACATAAAGTATTAGTACTAAAATCTTATAAATTAAACTATAGAACTGTAGGAATATTGATGATCAATATTTGATTAGTTTATTAGTATTTACTTGGGATAAATTAAAGGGTTTAATGTTCACCACATCTTACCCATGACGCCTCAATTTCAATGGCATTTGGCCATAGAAAGTAACAAGTTTATTTGAGGGTTTACAATCCCATTCAACTTGAGACATCCCAAATTTCTCAGAGTTGGTCTCAAACTTGGAAATATACTCAAGACAGCATTTCTAACGCATCTGCAAATAGCTGAACTGATACTCATCTCAAGCAATCGGCAGCACATACCAAGGCAAATTGTACCACTAATTAGTAATTAATTTAATTGAAAACTCGATGGACATTAAAAATGTAATTTTGACATAGACCAAAAAAGCCCATGTGCCCAGGTTATTTAGTTGGCTATTATTATAGGTCTGACTAAACCAATAAAGCCCCCATGCCCATGTCATCATAGTCAAATATTATTAAGTGGAATTGCTAGGCCATGAATCCCAAGTTTAGATATACTTAGGATATTTTTGATTTATAATTACCAACGATTTATATCCAGTCAACCATTCAACAGGCTCCAAACCGCAGGATAATTTTCTAACTTTGGGGGAAAAGTGAGGTGGAAAGGGGTCTTTGAGTTTTTTTCTGAGAGGATGGAAGAGAGGGTGAGGTGTTCTCAACATTGCTTGAGATGCTATCTTTAGATAATTGACCCTGAAGTTCCACCATAGTCTTTCTTACAATTCAAAGTAGCGCAAGTTGTTTTTAAGTTAAAAAATAAAACTTGGTTAATTTTTTTAAAAATAAAGTAAAAGAATTTAATAATACCCTAAAACCCTACCATTACTAGGGTGTTAGGATTTAGGTTGGGCCGGGGAGGGGGATTGTAAAGCTGCAAACATTAGCCTCAATGCAGGTTTATATTTTTGATAATAATGGAAACCATTGCCCCAAATGATTCTCCTAGTAGTTTAACATTGATTAAGATCCTCGCACTATTCTTGAGCTGTGTTAGTAGTTTTAAAATTCCATATTCAACTTGACAGTTTTTAGAATATAGTGATGGGTTCAACCTCCATTTCCCCCTTTTCATTTAGCTTTTTCCCCAATTTTGACTTTTTAGCTATATTTTACCCAGGATTGCCCCAGGTGTCAAATTTTTTACATTTATGATGGCTTCTGATTTAGCACTGGTTTGAGATGAGGATGGGGACCATGATGTAAGATTTCCTAAGATTACTAAGTCTACACAAAGTTGTCTGATTCTCATCAAGTAAATCACTACAGGCTCTAAGACTAGGATGGATTTGGGCGGAGATTAGGTTGGGGAAAGGCACATGGCAATCAGGGAGGGGAAGCAGCTACCCATCTCTTGTTTAGGGTATGTACTAGGTTAAAAACTGGGTGAGAGGTAGGGCCTTGGGGTTTGAGCCCTTTTTAAACCTAAAATATGCATGTGTAAGTTCAGGGGAGCACCTCCTTTGCCTCAATCGTGAGAAATTATCATTATGCACAAAGAAATAGGTGTAGAAGGCGGCATCCCTTTCATAACCCACGGCAATTTGGCCCTTGTGGTGTATGAGGGTTGGGTGACAGCATGCCCTCTCAAAGTTGCCCCTTTCCCCCTACCTCACCACCCAAGAGTTGGTGCAGCGGATCAGGGGGTTATGGAGGTGGCAGCGGTGAGGTGCCACTGCTAGAGGGAAAATAGTGGGCATCTATCACCCATGCCAATTTTATGTCCCAATATAAGCCCATTAAATTGAATAAATTAATGTGCAGCAGAATTGAGCTATCTGAAGTACAAACAGGTTTAAAACTTTAATGGGCGTGTGCCTTCTGCCAAAAGAGTGGGGTCAACCCCCAGTAGGTATGAGGGCGTCAATTTCATTCAATACCCAGTTGAATCTCCCTTATATGAGCTGGCCATGGGCACAATCAGTCACCTGTTGAATGAATCATCACCAATCTGCCAAGTGGAATAGCGCTTAGAGGTGAAATTTAGTGAAAATATTTTGTGAGAGTCAGTTTATTAGTGGTAATCAATTCAGCATCAAATTAGTTGCAAAATCCTGATCCACTGGAATCATATGGGTTCATGCTACCCTAGGTTCATGCAAAGTAGATTTATTCCTCAGCACCCCTAGCAAATAAGACAACAGTCCCAAAGGTACAATTGTTGGCCAATTTTTTTATTCTTTAATAAATAAATTACCACTCAAAAAACTCCAGTTTAAATTTTTATCACTTTCTATACTTGCCACCTAGCAAGTGCCATGTTCCCAGGGTATGCAACGACTGGCCCTAGTGGACATCATCACCACATTGCTTCCCTCTCTCCTTAAATGGGGATTTTGATTTAGTGGTCTCTTTGGTATGTCCCCACTTTTGGATGCTTTCTGGCATCGGATATACCTTTGCTATTGGAAACTATCCCTCCCCATTGGACAAAGTTTCATGACTTCACTGCATGCTCAACAACCCATGGCACCACAACAAATTTGGGCCCTCATGGGCCCAAAAGAACTAACAGCAGCATAATCTGTGGCTACCGTGGTGACCATAGCTTGGTTGTTGACAGGAATGGTGGTAACAGTGTTCATCATTTGTTGTTTTAAATTGCTCTCATTTTCACCCGTTACCAGCTCTTATGGATGGCTATGCCCCCTGCATTCTAGTTTGCATTCTGGGTGTTCATACGCCCCAACTGGCAGGACAGTATAAATTTCATTAGCCAGCTCTGTAACATAATTAACTGACCATTAGTGTCCACCATCTCCACCCTTCTGGTAGAAGTAGGCGACAAAATGGTCCAATATACTACATGAACCTGCAGTCAGTGCTCAGTTTGGTTCCGTTTGTGTGGTTGGTGGGTGCGTCTGTTAAGTGCTTCCGCGTGGTGGTAGGGGAGCTCCTGACTGAGTATTTCTTCATAAAGTCTCTAGTTCTGGTCTCTTTCCGCCCTAGGGGGTGTTCATCCGTCCCATCTGTGGAAATTAAGAACCAGGTTTTAAATGCTCTCACTAAATTGCAGGTGCAGATTTTCATCCAACACAGAAGTTTCCTCCTCTCTGATGGATGCGCAGTGGATTGTGGCTCTGTTGGATGCATGGAGTGGGAAGCTCATTGTTGGGCTTGTGGGATTTTACATTCAGCCAACCTGGCAGGTGTTTTGACTCCTTTGATTAAATTGGTGCAATCAGTAGTGCAGGCGCCAGTATCAAGATCATTTTTCCTACTTCATTTTATACTGGGCCCAGAGGCGTCCAATCTGGCTTCATTCGTGGAGGCTTTCAATGGCCAGGACCCTGGACTTGGCCTTCCATTGGACGATTTAGCGTGGTATTTTATGCTGCCTGTTAACTTTTTGGCGGATATGGTCTATTTCTGCCATATGAATCGCGCAGGGTTTAGCCCACTGAGCAATGGCCAAACGATATGGAGATAGTTGACCTCGAGTAAACGTAATAACTTGATATATAAATATAGGAGGCAATCGCCCCAACTACAGTACTTTTATTCAACATAAAATATATAGCAGATATTCCCTGCTTGCGCTCACTCTTCTTCTTCTTCTACTTCCAAAAACCCCCCTTGTTTGTCTCATCCTGCTTATATTGTAATAATTTTGGATGATATTACTTACATGGCTTAGTAACCCAAATCCGCCGTATCTCATTGGTTTTGTCAAATCTTTGTTCATTAATCTCACGACGCCCAATTTGAGGCGATTTACCAACAATCCAATATCGCCTCATTTTGAAGTGCTTATATTACCGTTACCAGTTTGATTCCAGCGGATTCCATTCATTTCGCTGGATGACCATAGGCTTATCATCCAGTCATATGAAATTCACAACTCTGCCTTAAATCAGTGACCATTAATCATTCCGCCTGGGACACTCTGTTGTATTTTCTGGATCAAGTGTGCATGGTGGCAGCCTCCATCAGTGGTATGCTCCAGCGTGCATTAGGTGGGGTGGGTTGCAATAGCAATAAATTACCCACAAAGAGGTCTTGAGTGTAGTGTTGAGTGATAAGTCAGTGTGTCCTTCATCTCTCGCCTAGCGCCCAGTTTAAGCCAGGCTCTCAGGGTTTACGTTTTGGTGCTTAAATACGCTTCTGTCTCCCTTTCCTCATAGTTTCTTCTCCCCCTGTCCAGGCGTAAGTTGGTGAGTCAGTTACTGTGATGGACCAGGTGCCCTTGGATTCCTGGTCTTACAGTTGTTGGCATACCAGTGCGTAGACTTTGAGAATGCTCTTTCCATGGAAGGTGCTAATTCCCAATTTGATTTTTTTCCTGGATAATTCCACAATTATCGCCACTCATCTGGCAGAGTCCCATACAGTGTCCAATAAACAGGATTTTGCTTATTTTTTATTATCTCTGAAATTCATCTGGGTGCACACAGGGTGGCAATTGAGGAACTTGAAGATACAAGAGTGACGGCAAACTTTATGAGTTTGAAACTGGCACAGGATTCTGATCTGAACTTGAAAGTAGGAGCATATGTGCTTAAAGCGTCTTCTGCTCCAATGGCTTTATACAAAATAGGGCGGCCTGTTCTTTTTTCAGTGCACCAGTTCTGTTTCTGTGATCAGTTTGCCTTGGTGCCAGACCTTCTCTTCCCAGTTATACTGGGGTGGGGTGGTGGCGTTGGCAGCAGGTGATTATTAATCTGAACTGGAATATACTGGCCTTTGCAAATATCCAGTTGTGGGGGAGTTTTCCATTAGTAATATTATTGTGACAGAATGAAGGAAGGGTTCCATAACGTCACTCCTATCTATAGCAGGTCTTCCGCAAGGTTTTCCCCTGACTTAAATACCATTTCAGGACATATTTGACCTTAAAAAGGCTAATCAATTTCCACCGCATTTCATGTATGCCTGGCTTTCCATTTGATGGTAATCACGATCAAAATCAACTGTCCGTTGTATCTCCATATGGCGCAGGAGAATAAGGCGTTAAATATGGTAGGAAAATATGCTCAAAAAGGGTTTATTGTATAAGAAAACGTCTCCCATTTCATCACCAATAGTTTTTACTCAGAAGGCTGTCAGCACATTTCACCCCTGCATCAACTATGGGCATTTAAATAGCACTGTTCATGATACCTACCCTCTACACCTTGATAAGACAATTATCCAGGCAACCACAAAATCATGGTTTGTTTTTGAAACTCAATTATTGAGAATGCGTTTAACCAAATCTTAATGGTGGAAGGCCAAGATTGATTTATGGCGATTCAAACCAGAAGGTACATATTCCTGTTCCGCGTAATGCTCTTCATCCTGAAGAACGCTTCATCCACTTTCCAGTGGATGATTGATAACGTTCTTATTGAGCTCAGGTTCACATGCATGTCGGCTTACACCAATGATATCCTTGTTAACTCCCCCACTTCCAAGCATCATGAGAAGGTCTTGGAGGCGGTGTTGACTGTGCTGAGCAAGGCGGAACTTTATGTCAACCCTCTAAGTGTGAGTTTTTTTGGAATAAGTTATTTCTTAGGATAATTTAATTTAAAAAAATGGTTATGTCATCCTTCAGCAAGCTTGAGGCAATACTTGAGTGGCTTACTCCTATGAACCAGAAGCAGTTGTGGAGCTTCTTGGACACCATCATCTTTTTTAAAAAATTCTCCCCCACCCTCTCTCATCTGGCTGCGCTGTTGCACCCCCTGACTGGGAATAATGTTCCGTTTTCTGGACTAAGTGGTGCTAAAAGGTGTTCATGACTTTGAGAAGGTGTTTTTAGCACCTCCCATTCTAAAACACGTGGACCCCAACAAACCATTTGTAATCATATGTGACGCCTCGTTTACCACTGTGGCGCAGTATTATTGCAAGTACTTGATGATTTGGAACACTGAGTTGCTTATTTTTATGCAGTTTGCTTCATCTGAATAGTTTTGGGCCATTTACAATAAGGAGTTGGCTGCCATAGCGTGGTCTTTTACCCACTGGAGGTACCTTCTGCTTGGCGCACGGCATGAGGTTTTTGGGGATGGATCATCAGGCCCTTATGTATTTTTAGAAACTGCAGAAGCTGTAACATTGTTAGGCATGGACTATTGTAAACTTTGAAATTTTAACTTTCATATACAAGTTTATAAAGGGGCCTTAGTTTTTTTATAACTTTTTGAGTCACAACCCTGCATTGAGTCTGGTGGAGGCAGATGAGCAGGATCTAATTGCATAAATTCCACAGACCCAGATCTTAGCCATTGCTTCTCCTAAAATTTTGGTGGCAGATTGAGTCCAGATGTTCCTCTGTGTCACGAAAATGGAAAATAAAATTAAGACTGGCCTGCTAGTCAGGGTGCGTGAGCACTCAGAAAGCAACTCAGGATGCCAAGGGGCATTACTGTCTAAACGACTTGATAGTGGGCGGGGAGAGAAGCAAATAGGGAGTAGCAATTAGTGAACACCGTAACCATCATCCCAACTAGTAGCCAGGCTGTGGCCATCGGTGTGGCAGCAGATTCCACAACAGATGATACTTCAGGAGCCATTGAGGGCCCAGGATGTGCTGAGGAACCACTGGTTGTGGAGTGAGAAGCAAGGTCACTAAACCTCGCCCAGCGGGAAGAAATGATCTTCAACAATAACAGGACGTCTTGATGCCAGAGGGCGTCAACAAGTGGGATATTCCCAACAGGCCATTTTCTTGTTGAATCCATTTGATCAGGGTATACAGAAGCTTTATAATAATGGCCATTAAGGCCCAGTCGTTGTGCCACTCTTGGAAAATGGTTCTGGGTAGCAGCAGCGACCAAAATAGTGGAAACTTTAAGAACTGAAAATTTGGCTGGAAAGGGACTTTTTTATTTCAAACAAAATCTACAAATTAACTGACGATTATAACAATGAGGGACAGTTTTCACATGTCCTTGGGGCTTAAGGAATAAATTGGAATGCATAAACATAGGTATCAAGATCCCAACCGCTTTTTGGTGGAATGAGATTTTTCAACTAAGTCAACGCCAAATAAACCTCCCTCTGGCCATCTGGCTCTTGCTCAAATTTTGCAATTAAATTTTTCTTCCCGCCACAATTTCAATTACCAAATCAGCAATGCTTTGTTCAGCAGGTGACTGGTTGTGCCCATGGCCAAGTCACAGAGGAACAGTCCCATTGGGTAATAAAAAGATTTATTTCCCTTGACTTCACTGGAGTTGGTTTTCTCAACTTATACAGATTTTCCGCCTCCTACAGCAGAACCTAAAACTGTTGCCGTAGTTGGACCCCTCAATCAAAATAAATTTTTTCCTCTTCAGAAAAACACAAAATTGTCACTATGAATAGGCGCTCACCACTTTCCTTCAGGCGGCATCCTCTCACTGCCGCCACCTCCATGCACTCCTGATTCGCTGGAGAAGTTCTTGTGTGGTCAGATATGGGGGAAAAAGGGCAACCTTGAAGGGATACGCCATCACCCACCTCTCTCTCACCACTTGGGATAAACACCCTGGGCTATAATGTGGATGGTCGCCTTCTTGGCCCCTTTTTGGTTCAGAATGGGAATGCCAAGTGGTTTAAGGCCCAGGGGGTGCCCCTTAGACTTACATTATCCTTCCCTCTTTGATCTTGAGAAGCACCGCCACTGTGAACTTGGGTGAGCGTGATTTTTCTATGGGCCTTTGGAAATTTAATTTTCAAAAGTGTGGCGATCTTCAGGGGGTGGGGAGAATCAGGATGCAAAGTGTAAAAGGCCACTATCAACACGCCATAATTGGCACAATCCCAGGCGCTGAACCAATTGTTCTCATACGCTTGGAACCCCTTCTAGGCCACAAGATATTAGACCAAATGGTAAGATCTATAGAAAGCAAGATTGCATCAACCTCAGCCTCCTCCTATTTTCCACTATGATGGACTTCAATCCCACCAAGACCTTCCCCTTAAATGGGGACAACTATGACACATGGAAAATGGGGGTGCTGCTTTCAGCGGGCTGGAGCGTCTAACAAAATGCGCCATTTCCCAAATCCGCCTCCACCACATGGGGACCCAAATTTATGCTCGCATATTTCTGGGAGGGCACCTGCATCCGCAGGTGATGTAGATCCAACATGACATGGGACCCCACCACGATTTCATGGGCTGGCTGACGTTTTCAGTTGTGAACTGCTTGTAATAAGTGATAGCTTTTGTCAAGTTCTCCTGATCCATAGATGGGTGCTCCATATGTGCTGCAAATGATCCACTGCAGCTGGCACCTCTGTCTAAAGACACAGCCCCACTGAAAATGAGGGATTGTACCTTAGCGTAACCTCATATGGCGAGAATCCAATAGATGCATAAGTACCATTATTATACGCAAATTGATCTACCAGAAGTCATCCTCCCAGGTGTCCTGCACAACTGCGGTATAACAATAAAGGCACTTGTTATTATCTGATTCACTGCTCTGTTTGACCATCTGACTGAGTATGGTATGCAGTTAATAACACAGCGTAATCTTCAATATTGCCATAAGTTCAATCTAATATCACACCAAAACTTTAAACCTTGGTCACTTATGATCTCCTTTAGCAACCTGAACATCAAAAACACATGCACATGAATATCAGGCCATCCCTTCTGAGTTGATAGCAGAGGAACAGGGTATGAAGAGTGCAAATTTGATAAAACAGTCCTTGACCACCATAATGGTGTTAAACCCAATGGAACTTAAAAGCTCAACAATAAAATCAATGGACACTGTGGTCCATGGGCCTTACACATGCTGCAGGGGTGAAGGAGACCATTTTTACCTGATCTATCCATCTTAGTCCGCGCACATGTCATGCAATTCATATCATTGTCACATTATCCATGGAAATTCCCAGCCATTCATACGTCCGTTTTACCAAATCAAGGCATTTCTTATTTCCTGGATTACCCACCACGGGGAGTTGTGGTGCGCCTGAATAACTTTGTCATGTAGATGGTGTGGAAGCCAAAGTCTTGACTGAAATTAATGTTCCTTTCCACTAAGGAATGGTGAGACCGCTTATGCATTGGAGGTGCCAGATGGTCCAACAACTACAACCCCTCCGCACAAGCCATCTGTCAAATAAAATCCTAATCCAAAGACACTTTTGGGGCCCAATCTGCCACCAAAATTGCGGGAGGAGCATTATCTAGGATCTGTGCTGGTGGGATTACTGTGGATAACTCTTTCTCATCCACCTCCACCAGACCAAATGCAGGGTTGTGACTCAAAAAGTTGGGAGGAACATCTAACGCCCCTTTTTGCAAATTTATATCTAAAATTAAAAGCTACATAAGTTATTATCTGTCTTTTCCTGATGATGAGTCACCCTCTAAGGTTTCCAAAAATACAAACTTTTATGATTTTAACAAGATGAATTCCTCTGTAATTATTGTACTTGCTCTTTATAGCAGTTGAGAATGGTTGTTAAATATCTGGATTAAGTTTTGATAATGTATCAATTATTAAAAACCTAATTTAAGCTCCCCATTTACTTGAGTTGAGTTATCTTAATCAAGAAAATCAAAAACCTGTCAGGGATGATCTCTGACAGGGAATTGAGGAATTTTTACACTGTCAACTGAGGCCAAGGATGTCAAATGATTAATTTTATTATTAAGACAGCAAAGTGCTAATTTTGACATTTAGAGTTTTGGGAAAGATCCTGATAGGGTTTTCAGTTAATTTTACACCAGATAATGATGCTGAGGATGTCAAAATCAATTAATTATTAAATTTATATTAAATCTTAAATTGAAATTTATGAGAGTATTGGGGATGTTTTTAATAGAGCTTTTGCCATTTTTGGCATCAGCAACTGATGCTGAGGATGTCAGAATATATTTATAATCTATAGTTTTAGAAATCCTCCAGATTGAGAGAGTCAACATTCATTTATAGGGTCATTGGCGACTGAGGCCAAAGTTAACCCAATTAACTAGCTATTTCATGATCAGTAAGCAAATGGGGCCAAGGATGATCAGTTGACTAGCTGTGGTTCCAAAGGATCTAAAAGCTGTAAGTGGAAGGTACAATCTGCCAACTAAGGATTACAATAATATATTATAAAGAGGAAAGCAGAGTTCAATGCTGACTGAACCAATTTAATACTTTGGAAGTGGGGAAAATATAAAGAAGGGAGATTACTAGCCAGAAAGATGATGATTTGATTTCCAGCCTGAGAGTTGATGTGAGAGATGGCAATTAATGCTGATGATATTTAAAGACGGGGTAACGCCTATATTGTTGAATCTCCCTCTAATAAAAAGAATTCTTAAATCTGATCTTCTTTGTATCTAATTAATCATGGATACCTATCATCACTAGTTTTAGAGTAAATGTAGTTCAGCTTGGCTGGTGGAGGAGGAACGGAAGATTTCCAGAGGCTAGGTGCTGGGTGAACACACCTGAATTGGTCAGCGCAATCAACTCCCAGCTTAAAAATAAAGAACAACCGTGGAAACAAGCCCATTCAGTGGAGCCAGTGATTTGGACAATCAGGGATTAACTATGAGGTGAAGAAGCGAGGGGTCAGGCTGCCCATAAAAAGGGATAACTGCTGGTGCCCACCAAGAGGGGTTGATCTGCTAAGGTGAGTTTAGTGTCCGTCTGGATTAGGGAGTTGCCCACACATCTGTAAGAAAAGGTCACCAATAATGGTGAAAAGAAAGGGCAAGCAGTCTTCATAATGTTTGGCCTGCCACACTGGAGTTCCAATTTATGAGAATGAAAATTTATAACAACATAAGAGCTTGGCGATCCATCTGCACAGTCACCGCATGCTGCCTACCCTGCAAAAAGTACCACCAGTGGGTAGGAGACCACACGATGGCTGCCAGATCCTTGTCATAAATGGCTTAGGACTGCCCAGATGAAGTGAACTTGCGAGAAAAATAAGCAACCAGGTGTTCAAACCCATCATGTGCCAACAAAAGTATCACCCCACAGTAGCAGATAAGGAATCACATATGATTACAAATGGCTTGTTGAGGCCCACGTGTTTTAGAATGGGAGGTGTAAAAACACCTTCTTGATATCATTGAACACCTGATGGCACTACTCAGTCCTGCAAACGGCACGTTCTTCCTGGTCAGAGGGTGCAGCAGCGCAGCCAGCTGAGAGAAGGTGAGAATAATTTTAAAAAAAGATAATGGGTCCGAGAGGCTCCACAACTACTTCTGGTTCATAGGAAGTAGGCCACTTGAGTATTGCCTCAATCTTGCTGGGGGATGACATAACCATCTTTCAAGACTAAATTACAAAAAAAGTAACCTCTATCCAGAAGAACTCAAACTTAGATGACTATACATAAAGTTCCTCCTAATGCAACGCTTCCAGCACCGCCTTAAGTCCTTCTCATGCTGCTTGGGAGTAGGAGAATAAATAGGATAATAATATTATATGCCCTCGCACACATGAGATGAAGATCACCTAGAATATTATCAATCATCACTGGAATTTGGTTGGGGCGTTTTTCAGACCAAAGGGCATCACATGAAACTGGAATATGCCACTTCTGGTCTAATCGCCATACTCCATTCCTGGCCTTCTGCCACCTTGATCTGATTAAAATGAATTCATGATATCAAGCTTCAAAAACTCCTGGGATTTCACAATTTAATAGCTTGTCTTCTGCTTAAGGGGCTGAGGGTAGAGATTGTGAACGGTTTTATTGAAATGCCCATATTCAATGAAGGGGCGCAATATACCATTGCCTTCTAAGCCTAAACAATAGGCGATGCTATTGGGGACGTCTTCTTAAACACCCACCCCTGCTTAAGCATATCGTCCATGATACTTCCAGGGCCTTGTCCTCCTGCGCCATGTAGGGGTACAATGAAAAGTTGATGTTAATCAAAGCTGCCATTAAAAAGAAAGATAAATAATATTCAGAGTGAGATGAAAGAGATTAACTTTTTCTAAATCAAAATATATTGTTATGCCACTAGCACTGAAGGAAAATCTAGAGGAAGGCCCACTGTGGATAGGAGCGATGTGATGGATATCTGCCCCCATCCCTTTGTAAGGTTATAAATAAGAGTAAACTCCCCCTCAAAACTAAGTGTTTGCAAAGGACAGTATATTTGAGGTTAAGTGAATGCTCACCTGCTGCCGCTGTCACCACCCCACCTCAAAACAATTGGGAAGAGCAGATCTGGAACCATAGCAAACTGGTCACAGAAACTGAACTGGTGTACTAAGAAGGCACAGGCCGCTGTATTTAGTATGAAGCCATTGGAGCAAATAATGCACCCAGCACAGACGCCCCAGCTTCCAAGTCTAAGTCAAGATCCTGCATCAGCTTCAAACTCATAAAAATTCCCCGCTACTTCTGTATCTACCAGGGCCTCAACTGAAACCCTGTGAATATCCAATCAAGTTTCAGTGGTAATAAAAAATAAGCAAAATCTTTTTTATTGACGACCACATGTGATTCCGCTGGTTGGGTGGTAGTAATCATTGAGCCAGTTGAGGAAGCTGATTCAATTGGGGAATTGGCACCCTCCCCTGGTTGCACCTTCTATATTTCATCACACTGGGATTCTGGCAAAAGGGGAATCAGAGGATTAAGGGGTGTCTGATTCCAATATGAATGGACGATAAGCCTTAGGTCATTATGGCATAAAGGATGGAATCAGCCTATATTCGATATGAGTAATGGTAATTTGAGCGTCTCAATTTGAGGCGATATTGGGTTTTTTGGAAATTGTCTCAGATTAGGCGATTTGGAAATTTACAGATAAAGAGCTGATGGAGCCAATGATATGTGGCGAATTAAATTACTAAGCCATAGAAGCCATAGCATCTGAAGTTGCTATAATATAGGCGAGATGAGATGATCAAGAAGGTTGTTGCTAAGTAAGTTTAGAGTAAGCGGAATAGGAAGAATCCGCGGTATAAAGTATATTAAAATAAAAGTTTTGTGGTAGAAAGTGCTCAGTATTTATTTGAAAAGTTTATTCTGTTGTTTTGAGGGCAATGATCATCATATTATTAGCCCTGATTGCTCAGTGGATTAAACCCTGTGCCAAATCCGCCAGCGTATCTATTAAATATTGCCAATTTTATAACAAGGGGCACCAGTAACATTGCATAAGTATCCTCGCTCATTTGCGCCAGGGCAGGGCTAGGCGTAACAAAAAGGCAATGGGACACTGCAACATCTCCAGGCACCAAAATGCATCCCACGGTGGCTTGGCTCATACTGGTACTCTGGGCGAACAACAATGAGCACACTGACTGAGTATTCAACACTCCTTTTAAAACTTCACTGGTAGGGAATTGTTTACCAGAACCCCATCCCATTGAATGCCAACGGAGCAAAGCACTGATAGAAGCTTCCATCATGCACATCTAGTCTACTGACCCCAGATGCATGGCCCAAGAAGCATAATTAGCAGACATGGGGTCTAAAGCAGCACAGAATACTGCTGCAACAACTTCCAATGGGAGCCCAAGGCCAGGTACTGTTTGTGGAAAGCTTCTACAAACAAAGCCAGATCAGATGCTTCAGCGCCCAGGGAAAATGGAGTTAGAGAGCTTATTGCTCTACTGGCGCCTGCACCACCAACGCCACGAGAAAAATCAGCAGGGTCAAAACACCATCCTGGTTGGCCAAGCGTAGGATTCTGTGCACCCATCAGAAAGCATCGTTCTCTAAAGCATATAGAAAAGCCGTGCTCTGTTGTGCATCCAGCTGAGTAGCTGATGCCACTGTGTTAAATTAGAATTGCACTTGCAGTTCAAAGAGGGAGTCTAGTACCTTATTAGCAATCTCCACTGATGGGACAGATGAGCTCACCCCCCAAGGGTGGGATGTGAACAGGTCTTAAACCTTTAATACAACATATTCAGTTAATAGCTCCACCACCACTATGCAGGAGCACCCAAAAACTTTCTAACTGACCATATTAAAAGCACAAGTTTGAGCACCAACTGCAAGTTCATATGGTAGACCAAACCATTTCATCACTGACTTCAAACAGAAGGGTGTAAATGGCAGACACTAAAGATCAGATAGTTGTTTTGCAGAAATAGCAAATAAAATGAGACTGGCTTCCAGTTGGGGTGTGTGAGCACCCAGAAAGCAACCCAGAATGCTGATGGTATTACCGTCCAAATTACTTGATAGTGGGCGGGGAGAGAAGCAAATAGGCTCAGCAACTAGTTATTACATAATTATTATCTCAACTAGTACCCAGGCTGTGGCCACTAGGGTGGCAGCGAATTCCGCCACAGATAATTCTTCAGGAGCCATGAAGGCTCGAGGTGCGAAGAGGAACCACTAGTTGTGGAATGAGCAGCGAGGACACAAAACCTCGCCCAGCAGGGATTTGATGTCCAACAATAACGGGATGTCATGACGCCAGATGGCGTCTACAAGCAGGGAATTTCCAACATCCATCTGATTGTTAAGTAATTTGATCAGGGGACGCAGCAGCTTTGTAATAATGATCACTAAGGCCCAGTCATTGTGCAACCCTGGGGACATTATTTTGGGTAGCAATAGTGATAGAAACAGGTAAAATTTTCACATTTGAAAATTTGGCTGAAAAGGGATTTGTTATTTTAAACAAAAATTTGAGAATTAACTGACAATCATACCAGTGAGGGACAGTTATCCTAAGTCCTAGGGGCCTTGGGATTAAATGGGAATACATAAACAAAGGTATCACAAACCCAACCAATTTTTAGTGGAATGAGATTTTACAATTAACTCAATGCCAAATCAACCTCTCACTGGCCATCTGACTCTTGATTGCTTTTCGCCACTAAATTTTTCCTCTCACTATGATTCTGCTTGGCAGATTGGCAATGCTTCTTTTGAGGGATGACTGGTTGCGCCCATGGCCAGGCCACATGGGCATGGTCCCATTGGGTATTGAATATACTTATCAACCTCAATTTCACTGGAGTTGGAACTCTCAATCTATACAGATTTTCCACCTCCATGGCAGAACTCAAAATTGTCACTGGGGTTGGACTCCTCATTGATTTATATTTTTCGCCTCTTTGTTGGAACCCAATTTCACTGGTGATAGGTGCTTGCCACTTTACTTTTGGCGGCTTCCTCTCACCACCGCCACCTCCACGTACACCCTCATGATCCGTTGGAGCATTTTTTCATGGTCAGATATTGGGGAAAGAGGGCAACCTTGGAGGGGCACGCCGTCACCAACCTTTATCCACCACATGGGCTAATTCACCCTGGGATATGATGGGGACAGCCGCCTTCTTGGCCCCCCTTTTGGTGCATAATAGGATTGTTACACATATGAGGCACAGAGGGTGCATTCCTGGACTTACACTCTGGTCTCTCAGGTATTTGCAGGTCAAACAGCCTTCTTGGAGGAATTAGAGTTGTTGGACCAGCTGGTGCTCATGACTCATATGTGGTCCCATTATTACTGGAAGAGAGTATCAATTAGTTTAGGTCAAAACTGTGGGTGCCTCCTCACCCCTGCAATGAAGTCATTTAGGCTCACCTTGACCCCTCAGCAGTTGGCCATCCAGGGGAATAAAAGATGCATGGATTTGGTCAAGTGGACATATAACTGGCCAAATATTTCCAAGGACCTTTTATAGTGGATCAAAAATTACATGACATGTGCATGAGCTAAATCAGACAGATCAGGTAAAAATGTTCTTCTCCATCCCCTGAAGCAGGTGGAGTGTCCGTGAACCTCAGTGTCAGTTAATTTCATTGTTGAGCTCCCCAGCTCCAATAGGTTTGAGGTGATTATGGTGGTTTGGACCACTTTACTAAGTTCTCACTATTCATCCCTTGTTCATCATTCATCACTCTAAGAAGATGGCCCAGCTCTTCATTTAGCATGTGTTCTCAAAGTTCAGCTTGCCTCAGGAGATTGTAAGTGACTGGCAGTCACAGTTATAGTGCAGTTTTAGATAAACTTCTGGTGATCTTGAAGATTAAGCCGTGTTCTTAACTGCATATCATCCTCAGTCAGATTGTAAAATAGAGCAGGTCAACCATATTCTTGAACAGTAACTTTGCTGTTACACCACGGCCATTAAGGATGCCTAGGAGGATGACCTTCCATTAGCTCAATTAACGTATAATATTAGTATGCACACAAATTCTGTTTTCTGCCACATGAAGCCATGCTGGGGTATAACCCCTTATTTTCTATTGGGCCATGTCCTTGCCCAGAAGTTCTAGCTATGGTAGATCATGCGCAGCACATTCAGAGCTCCCAGTCCTTGGTTTAGGAACACCTGACCAAGGTATCAGTGATTAAAATGTTTAACGAACTGGAAACATCTCCTGGTTCACAAAATTATGTTGGGGTCCTGTCATGTTTGATATGTGACATCTGCCGATGCAGATGCCATCCCAAAAAAATTTTCCAGAGAATGCTCCAGGCCCCATTTTAGAGGAGGAAAATTTGGGCAACAGAGCATTTCAGCTGAAGCTCTCGCCCAATGAAAACGTCACCCAATTTTCCACATTTCCCAATTGACCCATTTAAGGTAAAGGATCCAGCAGATCCAGAGCCTAATGTGGTCAAGAGATTGGTGGAGACTGAGGTTGAGTAAATCTTTGCTTCCCAAAATTATCATCAGTTGGTCCAGTATCTAGAGTCCTGGAAGAAAATACCAGCATATGAGAATAGTTGGGTCAGCACTTTGGATTGTGCCAATTGTGGTGAGTTGGTGAAGGCTTTCACAATTTGCATCTCAATGCTCCCCATCTTCCCTCAAAGGTCACCACACTCTTGGTATTTAAATTGCTTAAAGCCCATAAGAACGTCATGCTCACTCAAGTTCTTGGTGGGGTTGCTCTCCCTGTTCAAAGAGGGAAGAATAATGTAAGTGACATGGCTTCATAGCATACTTGAGGTCACATATTGTAAGAAAAAGGCTGGACGTCAGGAGGCCAAAAAGGTCAAATTAGAAACCTTCCTGACTTAAAACATACCCTGGACAACACTGGGTACAGGAGAGATATACTAGGTTAGTCCTGGGAATGTGTGTGATGCTTGGCCTGGCGTTACAGCCAGGGCGTTAATTTGCATCAGCTAAGTTCTCCATCCTGTTAAGTTTGTTACGGTTGCTTGAGTAACAGGGTTCAAATCCCATTTCATTTATAATATTGACAAAGTTATTATGAGACTACCTACGTTCTATAACTCAAGTTCAGACAAAACTTGAGTTACAGTACCCTGTCTGATGGTAGTGTGCGCCTATTGGTTCTCTTAGGCTTAAAACCACTCCAACAGATTGACGACTCTCCCCCCATTGTTTAAACTATGTTTCCACAAGACCAACTTTCCTCGTTGGATGACTTTCCTAACAAAAATCTCCCATTAGTATTTATGTTTTTGTATGGTTTCTTGGGTGAACCTGTGTGTGGACCTCCTCAAGCGGGTAATGACAACTTTGGTCATTTCATTTTAAAAAAATTAACTACAGTATCTGATGCACCTCTGGGCCGCCCTGGTCCCCCCAGATTGATTCACCCAAGCACATCAGCACCAATCTAACTTGGTTGAGGACTCCCCTTTGGAGTCCAACCAAGTTTTGTTGTTTATTTGTTATCTACTATTATATACCACGTTGTACACCCTTGCCCTGGGTCCTTTTTACTCTGGCACCCTCTATAAGCCCTGTTTCCAATTTTGCAAATGACTAGTTCCATGGTGGTGTGGCTGTTCATCCCACACCACCTCGCTGAAAATGAGAGAGTTACTGATATACTCTTGACAGCAAGTCCCTGGGAGCACCCCCTGTGGCTAATCACATGGAATACCCATTCTGCATGAAGAAGGGGGTGCAGAAAGGCGTCCACCCTCTCATAACCCAGCAATTTGGCCCACGTGGTGTATTAGAGTGTGATTATGACATACCCTCTCAAAGTTTCCCCTTTTACTCTACCTCATCACCTGAGAGTTGGTACAGCGAATCAGGGGTGTGTGGAGGTGGCGGCGGTGAGGGGCCACTGCCTTAGGGAAATGGTGGGCATCTCTCCCCCATGATAATTTTAGGTCCCAATGAGGGGGTTATTAGATTAAAAAAATGAGGTGCAGCAGAATCAAGCCATCCATAGTCAATTGGGTTCAAAACCCCACTGGGGCGTGTCCCTTCTGCAAAAACAGGGGGTCCAACCCCAGTGGTTTTAGGGTGTCAAATCCATTCAATACCCAGTAGGATCGCCTTATATGGCATGGCCATGGGTGCAACCAGTCATCTTCCAAATGAAGCATCGCTGACCCACCAAGTGGAATCACGCTGAGAGAGGAAATTTAATGGTAAAAATTTGCAAGAGTCAGCTGGCCAATGGAGATCAATTCAGAAGTGAATTAGTTGCAAAATCATGATCCATCGGAATAAAATGGGTTCATGCTACCCTCATCATGCAAAGTAGATTTATTCACCAAACCTCCAGAAAATAAGACAACTGTTCCAAAAGACACAGTTGTTAGTCAATACTCAATTTTGTATATTAATCATATATATGCTCAAAAAAATTCTACTTTCTTTAATCACTTTCTATATTCGCCGCCTACCAAGTGCCATGTTTCCCATGGTATGCAAAAAGTGAGCCCTAATGACCATTATCCCCACATTGCTGCCCTCTCTCCTCAATGAGGAATTTGAATTAATGGTCTCTTGGGGATGTCCCCACTTTTGGGCGCCATTTGACGTCAAAATGTACTTTTGCTGTTAGAAAAATTTCTCT
The DNA here is from genome assembly GCA_022478985.1 of Massospora cicadina. NCBI lineage: Eukaryota > Fungi > Entomophthoromycota > Entomophthoromycetes > Entomophthorales > Entomophthoraceae > Massospora > Massospora cicadina. The sequence goes on along the minus strand of JAKSZP010009471.1, from coordinate 71,877 downwards.
CCATTGGACGAAATTTTTTGTGACTTCACCACACGCTCAAAAACCCATGGCACCTCAATAATTTGGGCCCCTAGTGAGCCCAAAAGAACTAACAGTGGCCACCACGGTGGCCATAGCTTGGTTGTTGATAGGAATGGTGGTAATGATGGTCATTTTCATGGCTTAATGACATAATTGAGGGCACCATTTTTAAAGTCAAGTATTGACGTCAGGAGACTAAAAGGGTCAAGTTATAAGGCCTTCCTGATTTTAAACATACCCTGGACCAACGCTGGGTATAGGCAAGATATGCACAGGTTGGTCCTGGGGATGTGTGATGCTCCTCTCAGCGTTACAGCCAGAGAATTAAAACGCACCAGCTACAATACAAACAAAAAATGGTTTTATTTGGTTGCTTTGGGAATGAGTTTCAAAAACCATTCCATCTACAATATTACTAAATTGGGTAAGATCCATTTACAGTCAATAGCTTGAGTTCAGCCTATCTCAAGTTACAGTACCATGTTCAGATGGTACTTTTCATTTATTGGTTCATTTGGGATTAGCCAGTTCCACAGATCGATGACTCCCTGCCCATAGTTTAGTTATGATTTCTTGAGACCAACTTCCTTGTTGGTTGTCTGGTTTAGTAAAGAATCCCGTTCGTTTTATTTTGTTTATGTGCGTTTATTTAATCCTGTTTGCCGACCTCCAAGAAGTCCAAATTAACCAAATGCGTGCCGTTCTTGCTTGAGCAGTTCTGTGCACCATCCTTCTAAGTGGTGCTTTGTTTAACCTTTCTTCAGTGGAGATTTCCGTAGCAGTGGGGTGGGCCATCACCCACCACCTCTACTGGAAATGGAGCATTACAGAAATGCTTCAACAAAAGATGATTAACCTTATTTTTGGTCTCTCTGAGGCTTATTCTAAGTGGAAGGTCTTTGTAGTAGTCTTTGCGCACTTTGGGTGTTCACCGTGGTTGGGATGCTCTTTTCCATGGTGATATCATTCTCGTTGGTGGTGTGCCAGCTGGTCGTTTCTCTATTTTGCTTCTCATGGTGAAAATTCCACCCTTTTGGAAAGTAAATGGCAGATATGATCATTTAAAGCCCAAGCTCAGGCTTCCAAGTTTCCCATCACTTCTTTTATTATAATAAAACCAGCCCTAACTACCCTCCTCCAGGATTTAAGTGGCTGAGTCGGATTCTACCCTGGGCACCAGCCTGTGTGTTTTTTTGTGTATGAAACTGTGTTGTGAGTGTTAGAGTCTATTGAGGGTTTGAGGCGACATTTGGGAGCTGATAAACCTTGTTCTGCCGCTTGTCAACCTTCCCACGGGTCATTTGCGCTTGGGGATTGAACTTTTTGTGTGCCCTTATTTTCATGAGTCTAACTGTGTCTTGGGCTTACCTGTGTACATCGTTTTCAAAATGTCATTTTTTCCACGCCAGTTTGAATTCCCCTGAGAGTGACATGAGTTTGTCAAGCTTCCTCTGCTGGCTTTGATCATTGTATTGAAGTTTTTTGGTAAATTCTTACCACCACAACCTTAAAGGGGTCCAGGAAATATAGTCATAATGATTTTATCCAGAGTGATCCCTATAAATACAGGTTTAAGATCTTGTGCGCACCTCTGAAAAAGGAGAATTGCAATTTTTCAATCCTTTGTTTTTAGCAGAAATTGAAGGCAGGCAGGGGACCATCTAGTACTAAAAAAAAGGAAAAAAAGAAGGCAGGCAGGGGTCCAGCCCCAAAAATAAGCTTTAAAGTCTCAGTTGATTTCGCCACTAGGATGTCACCTGAGGTGGCCCCTATAAATATGTCACCCATTACTATTGATCTTTCCTTGAATGGTACAGAGCTCCCTACCAATTATCTCATCATTTTTGCAGAATTTGAGGGTTTGGATGAGTTTAGCCCCTAATTTTACACAAATCGGATTTATTAAATTGATTTCTCTTTGCACTGCATTCCCATATTATAAGCCAGATCATCAATGAAGGGCCTGGGGGTGATGGCCCTGAATAACAATGTGCAACCAGTCTGCAGATCGAGTACTGGCTTGCTGACGTCCAAAAACGTGTTTTATAACGCAGACTATATTCAAAAAATGAGCCAAGCATCAGCTCTTGCAGCTTTAACGCAGACCCCATTTCTGTGCACCAGATTACACCAGAGAACTGCGCTTGACCCCTACCATTATTTTCAGGACACAGAAGGTGGAGAAAAAGTTACTACTACAATATGAAAGTGTTTATGCACCTGCTGAAGGTATGGTGGGATATGTGGCCTCAGTAAAGGGTTTGGCCAACTATTTCTCTCCATTCTTTGATGCAAAAAACTTATCCTGGAGGCATGCTTATGCCTGATATAGGTTTTCTGGTGAAGTGTTGGCGTTTTCTGCTTTAATAAAAACCATCCTGGATATTTTTTGTTGACTGCTACCATTTCTTCCCCTTTAAAGAAAATTAGCACAACTATTTTAGTAGATACAGGTGCATCTGAAACTTTATTAAACAAAACCTAGCCAAATACCTTAAGTTGAATTACTTGCCAGGTGTTATAGTTAGGGGAGGGGCTTCCCAAAGGTATTTACACGCTGAAAGTTCTGGGATTAGTGGATTATCAAGTTGGAAAATATCATCTGGCTGACCGCTTTCAAGAAATAAAAAACTCTTGTACCCCATTATTTTGGAAGTGGAGTAATAGCGAAAGTTTGATGTCAAGACTAACTTGAAAGACAATACAATATCATTAACTTTGAAGAATGACACATGAATTAGTTGTCGCCATGTCTGAAGCGAACTCTCATGTAAATTTTCCCCAAAGGCCCAAGGTCAACACACTCGGTCTATCTCCGCTGCTTAAGCTCTCTTTAGAGTTATCCTTACCTTCTTGCTTATAGCAGCTGAAATCTTTATTTGACTCAGCTTCATCCAATATACTACCCGCTCATTCAGAGTTTGATTGTGAGTTTAAACTCACAATTGACCTGATGCGTATATCTACTCCCATTTATCCTTTGACTGTATGAGAGGAAACAACTTTAGACGTGTGTGAAAGGAGCAGTTAGCTGAAAGGCGCCATATTTCAGAGTACCTCTCTGGTATGTTCCCCACTTCTCTTTGTGAAGAAAACTAAATAGTACCCTACGCCCGTGCATATATTATAGGAATCTAAACAACGTCACTGCACCTGATTTACATCCCATAACACTGGACTCACAGATTGCTCGCTATGTGGAGAAGGCTATAGTCTTCCCCAAGTTGGATTGCTTAAGTGCGTTTAATCAGGTCCACATCAAGTAAGGCCAGGAGTGGCTCACTGCATTCCAAACCATAAAAGAATTTTCCGGTTTTGAGTTATGCCCTTTGAGCTTCAAGGTGCACCTGCTATCTTTCAATGCCGCATAGATGCAGCCTTGGGGGACCTGCTGGTTGTATGCGCGGTTGCCTACATGGATGATATTATGGTGTTTTCCACTGATCAAGAGCCCCATTTAATACACCCACGAAAAGTGGTGGAGAGTTTAAGGGCTGCAAACCTTATTCTGAAATCAGTAAGTTTGAGTTTTTTAAGACCTAGGTCACTTTACTGGGCAACGTCATGTTTGATCAAGGCCATATGATAACTCTATACAAGAAGGCGATTCATGTGTGGCCCATCCCAACTTTGTTCAAGGTATTGAGGAGTTTTTGGGGACATGACGTTCCTTAAGAAATTTACACCAAATCTTTCTGAGGTGGCGGTGCCTTTATATGAGGTGAGTGGAGCAAAGGTGCTCCAGTGTTCCCCCATTTTCAGGATGTCTTCCAAGAGGTAAAGTGCACCCTGTAGTCCACGTCCATCCTTCAACTTGTAGATCCTGAAAAGGAGCTTATTGTTATTACTGATGCCTCCAACTTCGCCATAGCAGATGCCTTGTTACAAGTGGCAGAGATGGAAAGGAGCATCTGATGGAATATTTTTCCAGAGGTATTTCTTACCAGAGTTAAACTACGCCACTTATGACAAAGAGTTATTATCAGTGGTTGAGGCGTTACCTATCAGTGTCATCATTTGCATGGCTCATCCCTATCATTCTGCATCCTTACAGATCACCATGCCTTGTTGTACTACCACACACCTCATGTCTTTACCCCACGGTAAACCCACTAGCATGAGATCCTGGCACAATTTGTGTTCGCTTATGAGTCTAAAAAGGGCAAGGATAATGGTTTGTCAGATGCTTTATGCCAATATCCTGCATTAGCTCCAGATCCTAAGAAGGTAGAGGTGCACAACACCCATTTGATGATTCCACAGGGTAAGATTTTTTTTCACCTTCCCTCTCCCTTGCCTACGGGCCAGAGCTTGCTCCTCTGTAAAATGTGGAGAAATATAGTATGTTCAGAAAGTTAGTCCTTTCACAGCCTTTGTCAGCTGAGTATACCATGGTCCTCATCAAGAGCGCGTTAAATCAGGATGACATTATCATAGATTATCATGTAAAGGATGAGATGGTGTGGTCTCAGGGGCGCCTATGGGTTCCCGCCAGACCACTTTGTCTGGAAATTATCTGGGACCATCATGAAGTAATCACCGTTGGACATCTGGGGAAGGCAAAATCTTTGGAAATAGTTTTCCACACCTATAATTGGAAGGGATTAGCTGCACAGGTTACCAGGTATTGTAAGGAGTACCTTGTCTGCAACCAAATGAAACCAAATTTTTATCCCCTAGCGGGGTTGTTGGTGCCAGTTCAAAGGGTTAAAGGGCCTTGGAATTCCTTATCAGTAAATTTCATTGTGGAGCTACCTGTTTCTGATGGCCACGATGCCATCATGGTAGTGGTGGACCAGTTTACAAAGCTCTCCCACTTTGTTCCCTGAAAATCCATGATAGCAGTGGCTGAGATGGCTAGGCTCTTTGTGTCTCATGTGTTCGCCCTTCATGGGGTGCCTTAATAGATAATTAGTAATTGTGAGCCCCAATTTAACTATTTTTTGGGAAGAGTTGTGTAAGACATTTCAGATTCACCACGCTGTTCCACTGTCTATCACCCCCATTTGGATGGGAAGATGGAACAGTTAAACCAGTTCTGAAACATTTTCTGCAGTGTTACTGCCGCAGACCATTTAGATTGGGTTTCCCACCTTCCCATGGCCCACTTTAGCTATAACAACACTCAACATGCGTCTAACGGTTGTTCCCCATTTTTTGCCAACCATGGTTTTAATCCTGCCTTCAACATGGAGCCTAGCATTGAATACAAAGTGAAATCGGTGGTGGACTTTGCTAGGACTATCTAGAAAGTACACCAGGAGGTTACCACAAATTTAGATGCTGCAATGCAAGTTTATAAAAAGAACGCTTATGGAAAAAGATTGGTAGGTCCTTCATACAAGAAGGGGATATCATGATGCTGGATTCTAGAAACATCCCTATCAAGCAGCCATGCAAAAAGCTGGGACCAAAGAAAATAGGGCCTTACCACGTTGTCAGAAAGGTGGGCTACGCTTCATACCAGTTGGATCTCTCCCCTCAATTCTAATTTTAGCAGTCTTCCATGAAAGCAAGCTTACGTTGTTTGAGGGCCCCCACCAAAGACTCCTGAGGCTTATCTTGTGGATAAGGTGCCAGAGTAATAAGTCAAGGAGATTGTAGCCTCCCGTTGGGTAAGAATAAGACTCAAGTATCTTGTATCTTTGAAGGGATTTGATGTAGCGAAGAACAGTTGGTTCCAGCGTATGACTGCACCCATGGCTAAGATCTATTCAAAGCATTCCATGAGCGTTTCCTTGGGGTTGCAGGACTCAAGTCAAGGAAAACCATCGCCGCTATGAAGCTGGCTCCTTCCCACAAGAAATTTTCCCTGGCACAAGCCCCTGGAGGGGGTAGAGCCTCAAAAAATGAGAGGGTAGTGTCATAGCTTAATGACATAATTGAGGGCACCAATTGTAAAGAAAAGGCTAGATGTCAGGAGGCCAAAAGGGTCAAGCTGCAAGGCCATCCTGATTAAAACATACCCTGGACCAACGCTGGGTATGGGCAAGATATGCCCAGGTTGGTCCTGGGGATGTGTGATGCTCCACCCAGCGTTACAGCTAGGGAATTAAAACGCACCAGCTAAATTACAAACAAAAAATGGTTTTATTTGGTTGCTTTGGGAATGAGTTTCAAAAACCATTCCATCTACAATATTACTAAATTGGGTAAGATCCAGTTACAGTCAATAACTTGAGTTCAGCCTATCTCAAGTTACAGTACCATGTCAGATGGTACTGTGCGTTTATTGGTTCATTTGGGCTTAGCACCGTCCCCACAGATCAATGACTCCCCGCCCATGGTTTAATTATGGTTTATTGAGGCCAGCTTTTCTTGTTAGTTTCTGGTTTAGTAAAGAAACCCGTTCATTTTATTCTGTCTAGGTGCATTTATTTGGTCCTGTTTGCTGACCTCCAAGAGGTCCAAATGAACCAAATGAATGCTTACGTTGCTTGGGACCTTCTGTGCACTGTCCTTATGAGTGGTGCTTTGTTTACCCTTCTTTCAGCGGAGGTTTCTGTAGCACTGGGGTGGGCCCTCGCCCATCACCTCTGGTGGAACTGGAGCGTTACAGACACGCTTCTAACAGTCATCAGCCATCATCTCATAATTGCTTCCCTCTTCACCCATTAAAAGTAATATGGATGGCTATGCCCCTGCAATATAATTTGCATTCTGGTTGTTCACACACCCTGACTGAAAGGAGCTGTGGGCCTTACAGGAACTTTGTCTATTACAATAATCACATAAGTCATAAAATCTATATAATAGCGACAAGAAAATAAATACTATAATAGACAAATAGTCATCATCACAGTTTATCTAGGAAAGAATCAAAATGATTTCGCATAGTGCTTTATTGCTATTGATTTTATATAAAACTAGCAGGTAGCGCAACTTTACCTGAGTTATTAATTAAACTGCTAGTTAGACATAGATAGCTAATTTACTCAGCATAGCTTAGGTTCATGATTTACAAACTAAAACATTTACTGTTAATCATGAGGCTAAGAGGTCAAATTTAATTAAGCTATCTTGTAAGCTTAGATCTTTTATTGATTGCTCATAGCTTTGTTTGGTGAATTGCCATTTACCCTTCATTCCTTGCGGGTAAAAAAATTACCAAATAATACTAATCAATTACATCAGTTTTTATACTAATAGATAGTCATCAGTGAGTTTAGGAAGTAAACAAACACCAAATCAGCTAAAAATACTAACACTTGCCCAAAACCATTTGAATCTGTTAAATTAACCCAAAACAACCAACTGCTTTGCAAGATCATTAAAAATATTAAATCAACCAAATTCTAAACTGCTCAGCCACAACAATATACCAACTATCATTAAAATTGTAAATTATTTAAATTCTTACCTAAAAACTTTTTTGTTTACAACAAAAATTAAAGTGCTGTCTTTTAGCTGCACATGGACCCCATCCTATCCACCCATGTTCAAAATTTCAAAGCAACATGCTTTAGTTTTGTCTGGACATTTTGCACATATATGTAAGCATTTTTTTATAATATATAGATTCTCAGTTACATTTACAATTTTGTAGTTACTAATTAAAATTTAAAAAACCCTTACCTATTTGAGAACCTAACAATCAAGAGGCATATGCATATCTAATTTTGCATAGATAGGTGTTTCAATATAGTAGAATTAATATTTTTATATGATTTCAATATAAATGTTTATATATCTTTTGAATTCATCTTTCTAAAATTTGAATCATCCAAAATCCTTACATACTTGATTTATCTGACACCCAGGCTGCACATAGGAATTCAAAATTTATATATTAGTTTGTTGGTTTTTAGAATACTTTTTTGAATACTTTTCAAATCTGAATCACTTTATAATAAAATTATTGAGGTAAGAACTAATATTCTTTTCACATATTTTAATAATTAAAAAAAACTGAAAATAAATGATCACTTAGCTGAACTACAAACTTTGAACAGTACCTCCAAGCCAATTGTTGAAATCTGGGTTAGGTGTATGTTAGCAGGTGCTAATTAGCCCCTGATTTAAAATTATTGCAGGATAAGTGTTTTCTCAACTTCTGAAATAAATAAAGAGGTTTTTAGGAACTACTCAAAATAATAATATTTATAATAAAAGGCTGGTATTATGTATTTTATTAGTTGCAGTGAGGGGGTTAAAAAGCAACCCATATCATGATTTCACTGCTTAATATTTAAAATAACTTGAGGCCAGAGTGAAATAGACATAAGTTCATTATTAGCTTTGAGACTATTAAAAAAATGGGTATTCAACCTATTGGAGCTCTTGAATCTAGCCTTACTTTAATGGAATGGCTGATGGAGGGTCAAAAGTAGGTAGGATAAGTCCATGAGGTAAGGTTTTAGTATTTGATCCAATCACTATTGGAGAAAATAATCGAACCTTGTGGGGCCCCCTTCAGCCTATAAAAGGAGGTGATCTCTGCTTAGGTGTTTGAAGTAAATTAGAAGTGGGCCAAGGAAAAACTTCTGATGGACTCTCCTGATTTTGCCGCATAGTCTGTGCAATTTGACTACCCAAACTAGCGCTATTTGGCTGAGAAGCATTTACAAATGTAATACTTCAATATGAGGGGTTCCATCAAGAATCAGCCAGGGTCTTTTGGCCAATATTATCATTATTATCACCCAAAACACTCTTCTCACAATATTGGACTTGTTTTTTCTGAGATTGCCCCCTTCAAGAGTATTAGGGGGAGAATAAGGGAAAGAACTGGCCATGGATTTGGTTTACAGTAACTCCGGTATCAAGAGACTTATGGATTACTCATCCCCTCACTTATAATTAACTGCAAAAGTTCCTTCCCAAATAGACTTGAGCTTCTCACTTTAGGGAATGATATGATTGTGGTAATACAACACCAAGTCCAACACTTGAAAGGGAGGTAGGCTTCCTATGATTATCTGCGGCTACCCCTTATTTGGTAGCTGTTTTATCTAGGTTAATCATAGCATTGGATTGCAGCTGGATGATGCGTTGTGACAGTCTTTTCAGGGCTTTTTCATGATCCTCTGTCCTACCAGAGAAGGCGTCTTTTGCTATCAGGGCTGGTACTTCTGGTTACCAACCATATAATACGTGTAAGGGAGACATTTTAAGGATTTGATTGTAGCTGATACGGTAGGCCATGAGGGCACTAGGTAAGAATTGACCCCAGTGTAGGGGATCCAAGCTGGCCATCTTCCATAATATGGAAACCGGGGTTCCATTTGTTCTTTCCATAATACCATTCGTGAAAGAGTTGTAAGAAGATAAAAGTTGCTGCGTCCTCATGGATTAGCTAAAAGCTTTACCATCCATGCGGTGAAACTCTTTCCACTGTCACAGAGCAGGACCTGGGGACAACCATGCCAGGTGAAAATATGTTGATGGAGGAAGGTGGCATTAGCTTTGGCGGTCTGGGCAGGAAGAGCAACCGCTTCAAACCACTTGGTTAAGTGATCAATACTACCAGGATATAGCAATTTACACTGGTAGTCTGAGGTAGCGGGCCTATCACATCCAAATTTATTGTATAAAATGGTTGTTGTGTCGTAGTGGGTTGGTATTGATATCTGGGTTTGTAGTTGGATTGCTTCTTACAGATTAGACAGGCATCCAGCACTTCTGTGATAGACTCCATATTCCCCCAGTAGTACATATCTTTCACTTACTCATAAGTTTTGCGCACTCCACTGTGCCCCAGAATAGAATGGACCCCCATGATCACAGGGTCTCGCTTGAAAGGTAGGAGATAAGGCAGCCAATTTACCCATACTTTTTTAACAACTTCCCATTTTTACCCTTAGTGTTGTGGGAGTGTCATGCTAACATTTTATGGACATGTTCAGCCTTGTCTTCCCAGGCGTCAGGGATTATAAGTAGGTCGTGCAGCCTCTCAGCTTCACTATTATCCAGGTGAAGAATAAGCAGCTGAGAAAAATATCAACGTTCATATGGCAGGTTCCCGCTTGGTGCTCAATCTTCATATCATAGTGCTGGATCTTTAAGGCCAGTTGAGATTATGATATGACAGGACAATAAGCATGAAATAGCCTTGGCGGATCAGCTAGAGTCTACCAACAGTAAAGATATGGTACAAATATCTAAGCGCCCTAAGATGATGCAATATTAGTCAGAGCAGATGGTTATTGGATCTCCTCTAATTAAGGTGGTTAGTAGATGTCAATGCATGATGAATAATTGGTAAATCGCCTCAAACTAAGGCAATCATGAATTTAATGAATGTAGACTCTGCCTGAACCAATGAGAATGCAGTGGAATGAATAGTCTAAGCAAAAAATTCAGTATTGACCAAAGTCACTAACATAGCAGTGAGATGAGAAGAATGAAACTGGAGGATTGTTATTAGGAAAAAGATAGTGGAGCAGCGAGGATCTGCTGAAGATATTAAATGAAAGTAAAGAAGTGTTGTTGGGGCAATTGCTCCATATTATATCTATTTATTTAGTATGTGTTAAGAACCAGCAATCTCTATATCGTCCATTATATTGCTCAGTGGGTTGCCCTGCGCAAAAACCCTTTGGCGTATCTGCAAATTATCGCCAAATTTATAACATTGGTGCTCACTACAGTGGGCCCATTGAATGATTACACAGAAATAATAATTCTCCAGTCACTGGCCATGTTGCATCAGGCTTGCTTTAATAAGGAATCTTTGCAACATGCTACACCAGTCAAATATGCAAAACTTATAATTGCCTTGGACGCCAGCTCAAAAAACAGGATGAGCTTCTTCAGGAGGTTTGTTGTGATAATCTGCCTCTATTAAATTGTGATGGGAATATTCATGGGTTCTTTAAGCAAATCAAGTTTGCAATAGAAGAGCCTTGGATTGGCAGAAAGTGAACCTGTTAATATCCACCTTAAATGTTGGAAGTGCTGACCAAGTGTAAAAATTTATTGGTTTTCTGATTATATTCAGTTTATAACCCTATATATATTACTTGCACTGGTTCAGGTTTTGTTTACTTCTCTGCGTTGTATGATAGTAGTTGATAAAATTGTTGAAAATAGTATGTTGATTATTATCTGTAGTTGAATGGAAATATTAGATTTTGGTCCAATGCTCAGCCAGTATTTTCTCTCAAAATACTTATGATGTCCTGAATAGGGATTCATTCCCTTGTACTGCCTAACTCAATCTATGCTCAGATCCCTGTTTACAGTTTCTCATATTTGACACACAGTTGGCAGCAATCCCCAATTTGATTCCACTTCTTCTCTGGATCTCCGCTAAGATCTTTACTCCTTATTTAAAAGAGTCTCCCAATTATTGCACACAGCAATAATATCCTTGAGAAAGAATAGAACTTGAAATAATTCTGATACAAGCATACTAAGATAATACTCTGGTAACAAGTACCTAAAGTAGTGTATAGTAGTGTGTGTATAATGTGTTGGCTTCTTGCCATACAAGGATCTTCAGTCCACCTGGCAAATTAATTTCTTATCACCTGTATCAACCCTGGATGGGTGATACCAAAATGAAGAGTTGAGCCAATCTGTATCTCTTCCTAACTTTGTGTAGTAGTGTGTCTTATTAGTGAATTCTTTAGGGAATTTATAGTGGGGAATTCTGCGTCCAACCCTTGGTTAGCACCTCCTCAATGAAATGGTAGCTGTTGCCATTAATTCATCCATCCTCATTTCAGCAACAATGGTCTTCCCATCCTGTCTACTATTCCGTTGTTGGACATCCTCAAGACCTAAAATGAGAAAGATTTGGAAAACAAGCTGTCAGGATTTTAACTAGATGAATCCTTCTGATAGTACCTGAATTAGGGGTTTTGGTTGGTCAGGCGTAATTGCCAGCTAATTGTTTATTTTGATACTATTTAATGTTATATATTTGATTGAGTTTAGGTTTAACGGAAGCTGCATTTGCCACCAAAATGCCATCCAAAGGTCGTTGTGGGAGTTTCCAGCGGAAAGCTGATGAATCTGTTATGAATTGTCCAAAATGGTTCCATCATCCAATTCAGAGCACCAGCGACTCATGCCAAGGATGCTTAAATCCTATTTATTTACAAGTTTATATACAATCGACCAGCAACTTATGCTGAGGATGGATTAACCTAATATTAATTTTGTTTTCAGTGAGCAGATCTGGAGGGAATTGCTATGAGTATTAATGAATAGATTTTTTGATCTGATAGAGAGATGTGGCATCAAGAGGTTAATGGGTTTTCCAGCAGATGATTGGCCAAAGAGTACTTGGGCGCAATAGCCCTGAAAGTAGTATAAATAGTCATTCATTCCCTCATAATAAACATCTCTCATTTGCCATCTTTCCTGTTTGTTTGAAGTAGTTTGGTGCAACTAGAGTGGGAAAGGTGGTATAGGAGATCCCCAAAGGCGTGGGTGATCACACCTGGAGTTGCCGGCACTGCCAGCTCCCTTACCTCCTCCTTATGAGGAATCAGTGGGAACCTGGCCAGCTGGCTACCAGTGGTGATCTGCATAGCCACCAACCCTAGCGGGGTGCAGCGCGGGAGGTGCCATAGCCGCCCAAGAAGGGGGATGGACTCGCTGGGGCATGCCCAGATGGGTTGGTGAAGGGTCGCAAGGGTGGGGCAGCTAGAAGTTCCTGAGCCGCCCAGGAAGGGGGCAGGACTTGCTGAGGCACACACCTAGGACGCCTGGGGCTAAAGGCAAAGCCATTGGTGGTTAGTTGGTAGGTTGGACGCAGGACTTATAGGGGTTGGTACGCCAATGAAGGCAAAATAGCAAAGGGCCACCAGTTTCATACTGGTTGGCCTAGCACACTAGCGGAGCCCAAGGTTGATTTTGTGACACGTGCCCTATCGTTTTCCTCTCAATCCAAGCGAACCAACCATATTTGCCAAGCGACCTTCTCAAGTAATGGGAATTGTTACTCATTAAGGCAGCCCTGAACCAATTGATCAAATCGCTAGTTGCAGGTGGCATTACTTGCTTCTCAATATACTCCTTAAATTTCCAATAAGTCAGTGATGAAACCCTATTGATCCCAATCATTACACCTGATAGTTAATCAACTATCAGATGCCCCTATTTTGTCAGCAACTTTGCCTGACAAGATCTTAAGCATTCGTCCAGATCAATCTCCTAACAGATCTGACCAGGCGAATAACCTAAAATTCCCCAAACACAGTTACCCTAAAATCAGGGTTAACCAATTTTCAATTCGCCTCACATTAGGGAATTATCCCCTAGCGATTTCTGGTAATTTAGCAGGCTGTAAATATGGGCAAAAATCCCAACACATCCCCCTCTTTCCTAGATTTCCAGCGAGAAAAGGACTGGGTAGGAGAACACCGCTTCAGACACTCAGTTGATACTTCATTTGCTCAAGCAGAATATGATCATCAGTATTCAACGCTGCTTGTGGTGATCTTAGGCATGCATCTCTCTTTCTCTTCTTTCTCGCTACTGCCTACTCAGAGTGCAGCCCCATGACTTTCTGTCATGATGGGCTGATTGATTTACTCGTAATATTAATCCCAGGATCTGGTTTACCCCCATCAGGGAATATGACCCGCTGTCATATTTGACATTCTTGGTTCACCGTCCTCAATTTCCTGATCTTCTCCTCGTCCTTGGATGAGATTTTTGCCGTTAAATTTCATTTCATGGCCCAATTACAAATGCTCATTTATGTTTGCCCTTGTTATTTTCTCTTTATAACCTCTTGGCTCATATCATTTTTAATTCTTCTCTGGAGAGCTTATCCCATTAATTATGAGATTAATTTCTTCAAAATTGAGCTTAATTAATTTCAGAGTGCATAATGTCAACTATCATATAAGTCCAACATCCCCCTCTTATCCAGCTTATATGTCAAATTCTGAGTTGTGGTATCAACAGCTGCTCAATAGTTTTTCAGATTAAGATCTTTAGTGCCTGCAGCAGATGAGTTTGTCTGCGTGACAGAACCTTTTCTATGGTCCTTCCAGGACTCATAATCCTATTCAAGTACCAGTTGCTAGTCCTTCCATAGAATTACTGGAAATGGTAACCAACCAAGATGAAACCAGGTTAGCAATTGTCTCAAATGACTTGTGGCCAATCCTTCCTCTGTCATCTATTCCAGAGTTAGATTTTGAGACTCTTCTGGATTTGGCTTCTTTTGCAGATACTCCTAACATCATTATTAAAACTCCTGAAGCAATGCCCTTTGCTCTTGATTGTTCATTCCTCACTAGATCAAACTTGCTTCCAGAGTTCCTTTTATGACTCAGTCTATATTACAAGCCAGCTGTCTTGTCCGCTGAACTAACTATCAGCAACAGCGTATATCTCGAACTCCCCTATGAAGAATTAAGGGCTCAAGTCACCGAGACTTTGTCCATAGCTCTGAATTCTTATGATCTTGAAAACATCCTAGATCAGGATATTGTAGCTTATGCTCTTTGCTTTGCTGACCAAGTTCTTTGAAGTTGGGCCACAATGCTTCCAGCCTCTCCCAGTTTCCATCGCTCTTACTTCTTCAGCTTCTGAGAATCTTGTGGCCATCACTTACAGGATGCCATTTGCTCCTTACATGACTATCTTATTTCTAGCGTCCCATTGGTATCTTCCACTGATGGCTTTGATAGGGGGCATGATTCAGCAACCCCATCTAGTATCTCTTGCTCGTTGCCAGCCCATATGTCTGGCGTTATTGATGAAGCCCATTGGCAAGCACTCAAAACCAATCTTCTGGCTCTGGTACCATATCAGGATTACTTGGAGATATTTTCCAACTGCCTCTTCTTGTACTGTTGCTTCCCTCTCCACTCTGGGGTATTGCGTTTGGCTTCTTCTGAAATTTCAATTACCCTTCCCCTAGTTGCTTTCTCACAAAAATCTGCATCCGCTCAACAAACTTGGTTTCATGTAGGTCTAGCCCTCACTAGCGTCCAGTCTCATATAGATTTTGATGGTTTAATTATCCCTACTGCAAATCATCCTTCCTACCCAAGAGGTGACATAGGTGGAATCATCCCCATCTCAAGGATAATCAGAGAAAAAAATTAAAATTATAATAATATTGGTTATTCTATGCAGTTTTTAATCATATTATTTTTTTCTAATGTTTTTATCAATCTTTTATTTTTTTCTTCTTTTTTACATGGGACTTGACCTTGTTACAGTTCAGAAGTCCATTTTCTTATTTTATTCCTGCAAACTGGATCCTAGGTTTACTTACCTACCAGTTTCACTATGGTTCAGAGGTCTTACTTTTTAAGACTTAACCATCTAGATTGATTCAGAGGTCTTTTTTGGACTTTCCAAATCATTAGGACATAACCAACTTAATGGTTCAGCAATCCTTCAGGAGTGCTTCTTTTATTATTTTCCTTGATCTATTGCTTTAAGTACTTATTATATGGACTCAATTTACTATTCTTCCATCCAAGAGGTTCTTGATGGAGTAGGCGTCTATTGCCATTTTGCAATAATCTCAACCATACCCAACCACAATGCATCCAATTTGTTTCTTCTCCCAAAGCTTTGCGCATTGCAATAGGCAACTCTTTCACCTATTTAATTTTTCTGTTAAGGCAGGTCAGTTCTTATCATCTGTCATTTTTTCTTGTATCCTTTTCTTTAAAGTATATTGAATGCTTGCAATTGCATTTTGATCAGGATATTCAACAATTGGTTCAGGCACTGCTTGGCACTCATCACCAATGTTGATTTCACCACTGAATATAAAATTGGCAGCAACGCGGCCTACCTCCCAAATAGCTACTCAAATGGCGTTTTTACCGTCACTGTATAATGACTAAATAGTAGCAAATGTCACCAAACTCAGGTACATTCCCCACGTGGAAGTTCTTCCTATGACCAGATTCTTCAGCATCACAGCCAGCACCCATTAACTCGTTCCACCAGTACGTTTATCTCCAGCCAGTAGGGTACAGACACAACTCCTTAGATCCCCATTATTACATTTAATCACAGGATCACATGAGATTTGAAATTTGCCCCATTGTTGCTCAGCAGGACCTGCAGGCATCCATTTTGGTATAAATTTTGGTCTAGGATGAACTTTGCAGTACTGGCAGTGTCTACTTTTGCCAGGTCCTTCGTCTCAACCCATCTCATCAGATGATTGATCACAACTATTATGTACTTGACTCCCCCTGTGCTCATTGTCAGCAGTCTCATCATGTCGATGGACACTGTATGCCAAGCAAATCCAGGGTGGACCATTCAGTATCCAGTCATATTCTTATGTGGCTTGTGCAACTGGCACTCCACACATTAAGCTAGATTGTCTGCGATATCATAGTTGGTTGACTCCCAGTAGTACTGGCGACTATGGTTGGCCATTTTTCTCATGCCTCCATGCCTGACAACTTTATGAGTGGCTTGAACAATAGCTGCTCTTTCCGATGGCTTCAGAAATAGTAACTGCTTCCCATTGATCATCCTAAAAACTTGTCATCCATGGTCTAGGCGTTTTCCAAGACTTTTCAAAGCACACCTTGGATTTCTTAGGCTTGTCACCGACTTCTCCCGTTGATTATTCTCTGGAATAACTCATCTGCCTGCTAGTATACCATCTGGACATTTGTAACCGCAATAAGCCATCCACATTCTGATGAGAAGCCCCCACTTGGTAGACAATCTCATTTCATCATAGGTCCATAGTTTCATGGACCAATAAAATTGATATTTAATATTTTATATATTTTATATATTTTTGTAAATTTCTTTTGCAATGGGACTTTTAACCTTAAAGAAGGTTCAGATACTTCTTTTAGCCTTCATCCAAACTTGTTCCTAGGTATACTCTAACCTACCAGTTATCATGGTTCAAAATTTTATTCGCTTAAGATTTAACCATCTATTTGGTTCAGTGGTCCTCTTTTAGGACTTGACCAAAATTTCAGGACACAACTAACTAAATGGATCAGAGGTCCTCTGGGAACATTGCAACTATTTTCTTTTAGATCCAATACTTCCAATTTTGTATATTACCTACTTCATTATATGACCAGCAACGCTGTTTCTTCACGTATAAGCAACACTTGCCAACTTTGGAAATACTCTTGAATGTTTTCATTCATTAGGCCTTCAATCCCAACTGGTTATTCGTCTGACAGCTTCTAGTTTCATCTCATATTTTAGCAACTGATACTTAAATCTTCTTATCTTATTAATCAACAGTTCTATTTGATTGTTCTAATAATTTTTTTCATAAAAACGATATTTGGAATTCATTGCCAACTCCATCCATTATTTTCTTATCTCATCTTTATATGACGTCATGTTCTAATCTCTTCTACTCAATTACACACCTGTAGTAAGCACCACTTTGTAAAAATAAATATGTTTTATAATTATTTTTGGCTAATAACCCCTATAAATATATTACTTGCACAGTTTTGGGTTTTGTTCAGTTCTCTGCGTTGTATAATAGTAGTTAATACAATAGTTGATAATAGTATGATGACTATTAAAAGTAGTTGAATATAAATATTAGATTTTGGTCCAATGCTCAGCCAGTATTTTCTCTCAAAATACTTATGATGTCCTGAATAGGGATTCATTCCCTTGTACTGCCTAACTCAATCTATGCTCAGATCCCTGTTTACAGTTACTCATATTTGACACACTGTCAGCAGCAATCCCTGATTTGATTCAACCTCTTTAGATCCCCACTCAGATCCTTACTCTTTATCCTAAAGAGTCTCTCAATTATTTGCACAAAGCAATAATATCCTTGAGAAAAAATAGAATTCAAAATGGATTATAATACAAGTATACTAAGATAATACCCTGGTAATAAGTCCTTAAATCACCTCAACCATATGCTAATTCCCCAATTCAATTCAACCTGAACCCATGGGAGTTATTGGATTAAATTGACGAATCAAGTAATATCATTGAAGAACTTTTGCTGCAATTCGACCAGTTCTGTAATGCAAAATGGGATGCAGAATTCCCCCTCATTTATATGCCCCAAGGCCAAACGCTGAACCATTCCACAGCGACCACCAGATTGCAGTAGAAGCAGCTGCCACACCAAATTTTTGTCCCCTCCATAAAGCCGCTGCTACTTCAGTGGCAGCACTTGCAGGAGAAATTCCATTCTCTGTTATCCCCATAAATCTTACCCCAAAAAAGTAAGACTAATGTAAAACAATTACACAAAAATGTCAACAACGTTATTTAGAATGTGGTAACTGTAGCACGGATTCCCAAAGCTAAGATTACCCTAACTAATATTGCCACGTTTGTTAAACTATCAGACGCCTGCATTCAAGCCAAAAAAGCTTTAGCCGAATATATCACTGCCATTTGCATGGTTGGCAATTACTTGGAAGTACCAATCATTGGTGATATCAAACCACATGCTAACGATTCCCTGATGCCCTTGCTATCCGCCTTGACATGCACCCTACTCTGGGATGAGGAAGCTGCTGCCAAAGATGAGCCCTCTGATCCCGCCTCCCCTTCCACCATGGAGGGATAAGCAGTCTCCACTGCCCACCTGGTTGGTTGTTTTGTTAGGTGCGTTTCAATCATCTGTTTATTTTGGGAATTTTGTTTAATCGATTAGTTAATTTAATTTTAGTTTTAGTTCATTTATGTCCGTCCCCTGGTTGTCTTACCTTGGTTAGATAAAATAAGTCCTAAAAGTAGTGTGCAGTAGTTTGTGTGTAGTGAGTTGGCTTCCTGCTTTACAAGGATCTCATTTCACCCAGCTGATTAATTACATATCCCCTGTATCAATTCCAGGATGGGTGACACCTAAATGGAGTTTTAAGCCAATCTGTATCTCTTCCTAACTTTGTGTAGTAGTGTGTGCCTTATTAGTGAATTCTTTAGAAAACTTATAGTGGGAAATTCTGTGACAACCCATGGTTAGCACCTCCTCAATAAATGGCAGCCATTACCATTGAATCACCCATCATCATCTCAGCAGCGATGGTCTTCCCCATCCTGGCTAGGATTCCGTCACTGGACGTCCTTGAGACCTAAAATGAAAAGAGTTGGAAAACATGTCCCTAACGTTTTTCTCTCAATCCAAGTGAACCAACCATATTTGGAAATTGACCTGCTTAAGTAATGGGACTTGTTACCCATTAAGGCAGGTTGCAAACCAACTAATTGATTCACTAGTTGCAGGCAGCTTACTAACCTTACAATATATCCTTAAATTCCCAATTGGTTGGTGATGAAACCTGACCAATCCCAATCAGTATACCTGATAGTTAATCAACTATCATATGTCCTAATTTCGTTAAATAACTCAGCCTGACATGATCTTAAGCATTCATCCAGATCAATCCCCAATGGATCTGACCAGGCGAATATCCCAAAATCCCATAAACATAGTTAACCCAAAAATTAGGGTCAACTGATATTTAATTAACTTCGCATGTGGAATTATCCCCTAGTGATCCCTGATAATCTAGCTGGCTGTAAATATGGGCACAAAGCCCAACATCAAGTTACCAGTTATCCTCCAAACAGTGTCTTTTTATTTAACTGAGATAAGCCAACCAGGTGATGGACATTACTGAACATAAAACTTAAACTAAAATAACATTAATTGATTCAAACAAAACTCCCAAATGAGCAATTGAATGAATTACACTGATCCAAACAACCAGCCAGGTGGGCAGTGCAAACCGCTTATCCCTCCATGGAAGAAGGGGAGGGGGATTGGGGGATCATCTTCAGCAGCAACTTCCTCATCCCAGAGTAGGGTATGTGTCAAGGTAGATAACAAGGGCGTTGGGCATCGGCAGTATATGGTTTGATATCACCAATGATTGGTACTTCTGAGTAAATGACAACCATAAAAGCGGCCATAATATATTCAGCTAAAGCTTTTTTGGCTTGAATGCAGGCCTCTGGTAATTTGACAAATGTTGCAATGTTGGTTTGGGTGATCTTAGCTTTTGGATTTTGTGCTACAGTTACCACGTTCTGTACAGCTTCAGTGACATTTTTTTGAGGTTGTTTTATGTTAATCTTACTTTTTGAAGTAAGATTTTTGGGGATAACAGGAGGTGGAATTCCTCCTGCAAATGCTGCCACTAATGTAGCGGCGGCTTTGTGGAGGGGACAGAAATCTGGTGTGGCAGCTGCTTCTACTGCAATCTGGTGGTTGCTGTGGAATGGTTCAGCGTTTGGCTTTGGGGCATATAAATGAAGGGAATTCTGCATCCCATTTTGCATTGCAGAACTGGTCGACTTGCACCAATAGTTCTTTGATGATATTACCTGATTCATCAATTTCATCCGAAACTCCCATGGGTTCTGGAAAAATTGAATTGGGGAATTGGCGTATGAAAGAGGATTTGTTGAATTATTGAAAGTTGCATGGGATCAGACTGGGGTCCAATACTGTGCTTGATTGGAAGATTCATACATGCCACTAAGGCACGGTGGAGGCTGATTAGTGGCTGCAGGCGCAGCTGCAGTAACAGGCTTTGGAGTGGTGGAGGTAGGATTGTACCCCATGCTGGAATTGGCGCGGGGTGGGCGGCATATTGGTGGCTGTCAGATGAACTATCAGCGCTGTCAGAAGCTGCTAGATATTGGCACTTGCGTTTTGAGTGGTCTAACTCGAAACAGGATGGACAGATCGTCCATCTGCCCTTGATGCAGGCCCAGAATGAATGGTTGGGGGCAGATGGGATAACAGCGCAAGGGGGAATTGATGGGGTAATTTTGTTCATTTCAGGGCTGATCATGGCATATGCCTGAGGCCCAGCGAGGCGTGTGGCCCCATTTGGGACCACAAATTGTATGATGGGGTTGGAGCCATAGGCTGCCAAACCGTCCATCAGCTCCTGGTGGAGCTTTTCAGGGGGAGGTGGTTAGGCAACCCAGCAAACTGAACCACCAAAGTGGTGTCTGTTGGGAGCCAGGTCCAAGTTGTTGGGAAAGGTGTACCCTGGAAGACTAGGGGCACCGTTGCCACAGTGGGGGCATCAGCTTCACAGGTGAAGCCAAGATCAAAATACCCTTTTATAGGAGCGGAAGTCAATAAAACAGACTGGTGTCATCACCGCCTGAGCCATTTTTGATAATGGCTTGAGCGTTGTATGGGAAAAGTTTCCCATATTTGACCCTAAGGCTGAAACGCATGTCGCTCTGAGGGAGCACCAGGGGCAGCGGGGCACTGCTTGGGATAGTGTGAAGTGGGCGTCAAGATTCTTGGGAGGAACAAATTGTCCCATGGGTTTGGTATGACTGGGCGAGCCAGTCAGAGCACGTTTTCCTGTCAGACGGAAAATGGCGGGTGGAGTTTCGCTGCTGCCCCACACTGGAGCAGCCATCAGGGAATCTGATGACATCAGAGAGAAACTACAACGGGCAATTAGGTTATACTTTTAAAAACCATAAAAATTAATCGGAAAGTTATGCTGGGAAGAAAGAGAGTTTCCAAACAGTTCCTTTCCTTTACATACCAAGGTGTGAAGGGTCTATGCTGCAGTTTTTGGGGTTACTTAAAAGATGTCACAGAAGAACGCTGAATTCTCGACCATCAGGTTTCAGCATAATGATAACCTCACCAGATTTGCTGATTTATTATGGCAGAAGCCTGCATAAAGTTGTGGCAGGGATTTTATCAAATCTGACGTTTGCATTGCAATGACCTTTACAGTGAAGCCATACCGCAAGCTGTACAATGTCATGCTCCCAGATTTGGATGTTGACGTACCCTTTCTCAAAATCGTTCAGTTTCTGCATCATCTACCATAACCTCCCTTCCACCCAATACAGAGCATAACCATTCTGCCGCCTTTGCTGGACCATCTTATTCAGAGGGATTTGCCTGTCCAGTTCAGATTCAATGAGTTACCTCCAGCAGTTCAACTTCTGCCCCATAACTTCTTTATTGTCAATGGCCCAACTATTGACCTAGGTCTAATTACGCTGACCATCAGCAGTCATCCTATTAACTTGGCCCTGTTACACCGATCAATTTCAGTCCAACTTTCAGCGTGGCCCATCTTACAATAATCAAGGACGCAGGCCCTATGGTGAAAATTGTTTTTAATGCAGTTTCCCTGGACACCTGGCATGAAGTTGCCCCAATCAATGGGTCCATTACATACAGCAGGACTAATGATACCATCGAAAAGTCATTGTGGAGTAGAGATGGGACTCTCTACCTCCACTATCCCAAACCCAAACGTCCCACCTGAAATCATTGAGGTATATACAACGGAAGTCTCCCAGTACGCTGATATGTTCCTATATCAGCAGCCGGTTGGAGAGTGGATGTACTGACACAAGAACAAGCCAAGGGCACAGCATACAAAGGGACTATGGAGCCATTGAAGCCTTACGCCTGTCAAATGTTTGAACAAAGTGCTTCAGACAAACTGGAATTGTCTGCAGATGCGCATTCCCTGAGAGGAGTAGACGTCACCTTCCCAATGGATGCTATTGTTAAAAGGTATTCTAAGTTGGTGATGGTATTATGAGCTTCCCTGGAAAAAGTGATCCTTTGAATGTCCATGTAGTTAATTAGTCAACATCTATCTTACTCTGAGTGTACCTACTGTGACATTGTTGTAGCAATTACCCAGTTTGCGCTATAATAGATACAGGCGCTTTAGTTTAATTATTTTTCACTAAGTTGGTGGCAAAGTTGACATTAAAAGCTGATGTGGAACATTAAATGGTGTATGAGACCGCTGGAGCAGAAAACACGGTCTCTGAGTGAGCTTACAGTGCGCTCCTCTTGCAGTTTAAAGCAATTGTGGTTGTAGCTCCAGTAGTAGTGTTACTGAATAGCAATTATGACCTGTTGATTGGAACTGCATATATGAGACAATATGGTGCTGTTGTTCATATGATGGAGGAGATCTTTGATATTGTGTCAACGGATCCCAATTTATTTTACCTCCAGCGGGGTGTCAAAGGACTCAGTGAACATAGGACATATCAACCTTGCCTATAGTGAAGGAGTGATTCTGGTTTGCTACCATTTGCTTAAGAGCAATACCCGAGCCCTTCACCAGCAAATATATAAATATCAAGGGCTACCGCTTATAGCCATTGGCCCTATATCCATCCCCTCTGGACACCAAGTAATAATAAACACTGAATTAGAGGTGAAAGTGCCTTCTGGGCTTTATGAGGAGGTCATTGGGCCCTATCAGCAATCATGGCTTGAGCCTCACGCGGCTTCAGAAATTATACTCCCAGGACATGGGGATATCAAGGTCTTGTTAGCAAAATTTTAGAACAAATCAATGTAAATCAGCTGGCACCAAATAGTGACATATCTACATTTGGCCCCAGTTTAGGAGGTCCTTCAGGTTCACGAGTTTGTGTTACTGGATAAATTTGGTCTGCCATCAAACTTCAGAAGGTATAATGGCAATGGTACTGTGTGAAAATTGATGAGGTTTTACTGGAAGAACAAAAAGACCAAGCAATAGCTTAATTCCAAATGTACAAGGAGATTTTTGCTGTTGACGACCACAATTTAGGGTGCACATGAGGGTGCTCATTGATTAACACTGGGGATCATCCTCCAATTAGGTCCCAGCCAATCTGCCAATCAAGAGCAGCTGAAGAAGTAGTTACTGAGGAGATTGAAAAGCTTCTGTAGAAAGGGATGCTCAAACTTGCAAAGATTCGGTGGGCTTTTCCTGTTCTGATTGTAAAAAGATAGATGTCACCAACTGGGTAGCAATAGACTACTGCAAGCTCAACATTATTACCAAAAAGGACTCATATCCCTTGCCGTGGATCAATGATGCTTTGAATTAAATAAAGAGAGCCCGTTAATTCTTGGCAATGCATTTGATATCAGTTTCTGGTAGATTGAGTTGCCCAAAATGGAACAGGAGAAATGTGCCATAATCGCCTAAGGGGCTTTTTCAGCTGAACCATATGCCTCAAGGGCTGTGTAACACTCTGGCTACATTCCAAATGGTGATGGACACTATCCTTGGCAATCTAAAGTTGTCATGCATCCTTGTGTATCTTGACTACATCAATATATTCTCATGTACATTCTCTGACACCTTATCCATTTGGAGGAGGTATTCCGCCAGCTTGCTGAGGCCAACATCAAAAATAAGCCTCGCAAATGCCACTTATTTAAAGATCAGTTGGAGTACCTAGGGTTTGTAGCAGACGCAACTGGGCTTAAAACTTAACTGATCAAGGTGGAAGATATTTAGAAAAATGACTGCGCTAACCAGTAAGCGGGACATACAAGTATTTTTGGGTATAATGGGTTACTACTGACGCTTCATCCCTAACTACATTTGTAATGTGAGGCTGTTATTTAAGCTAATAAAAAAGGATGATGTGTTTAAATGGACTGAATTCCAACAGTGCTCCTTTGATACCCTTTGGATGGCGTTAGTTAATCCGCTGGTGCTACGTTATCCTATTTTTGATAAGGAATTTATCGTCTAGATGGATGCTCCCTTTCTGCCATTAGGGCAGTCCTTTCTCAAAAAGATGAGGATGGGGAGGAAAACCCTGTAGCGTACTGCAGTCAGAGCCTGAACAGCCATGAGTGAAATTATACTGTGACCAAGTGGGAGTGCTTAGCGGTGATCTATGCATATAAGCAATTTAGGGTGTACTTGCATGGGGTGAAGTTTAAACTTATAACGAATCATGCTTTTTTACACTATCTGAAGAATCTCAAGGAGTCAGAAGGGCGCCTATCCCGCTGGGCCCTCAAACTGCAGGATTATGACTTTGAAATCCTCCACCAACCTGGAGCCAAATACCAGAACGCTGATTGCTTGTCAAGGCTGCCAACATTTGCAGTTACAGAAGATCTGAGTGACATAATGTATGATAAAATGCTCAGTGGAAAGTACAACTATAAACCGCCTCAAGTCATCAAGGTATTAGATGGAATAAGAGCCAATATTTTACTCTCTTTTTACTCAGCGTAACTTTCCAATAAAATTACACAAATTAATTACGAAAGTAAATCTCAATTGCCCATTGTAGTTTCACTCTGATGTCCTCAGATTCTCTGCCAGCTGCTCCAGTGTGGGGCAGTGCCAAAACTCCCTCCACCATTTTCCGTCTGGCAGGAAAATGTGCTCAGACTGGCTCACCCAGTCATTCCAAACCCATGGGACGATTCGTTCCTCCAAAGGATCTTGACACCCACCTTGCTTGTTCCCAAGAAGTACCTCACTGCCCCTCGATGCTCCCCCAGAGCAACATGCGCTATGGCCTAAGGGTCAACTATGGGAAACTCTTCCCATACCACGACCAAACCATTACTGAAATGGCACAGGCGGTGATGAAACCTGGCAGATTTATAGATTTTCGCCCCTATAAGGGGTATTTTGACCTCAGCTTCACCAGTGAAGCTGATGCTGCCACTTCAGAAAATTTGCCCCTGGTATTCCAGGGAACCCCTCTTCCCACAACTTGGACCTGGCTCCCAGCAGACACCACTTTGGTGGTCCAATTTGCTGGTTTGCCCACCCACCTCCCCTGCAGTGCTCCACCAGAAGCTGATGGATGGTTTGGCAGCCTATGGCTCCAACCCCATCCTACACTTTGTGGTCCCAAATGGGGCCACATGACTCTTTGGGCCTTGGGCATATGCCACAATTTGCCCTGAATTAAGAAAAATCGCCATGTTGATTCCCCCTTGTGCCATTATTCCTTCAGTGCCTGACCATCCGTTTTGGGCCGGCATTAAGGGTGGGTGGATGATCTGTCCATCATGTTTCAAGTTAGACCACTCGAAATGCAAGTGCCCCTCCTTATACACTTCTGACAGATTGGACTACTCATCCACTGACCTCCAATCTGCCACCCACCCCATACAAGTTCTGGCATGAGGTATAATACTACCTCCCCCTCCCCAAAGCCTGTTGCTGCAGCTACACCTGCAGCCACCAATCAGCCTTCTCCTCACCCCAATGCCACACATGATTCCTCCAATTAAGCATCAGATTGGACCCCAGTTTAATCCCATGCTTCACCCACCAAATCAACCAAACCTCAACCATACGCCAATTCCCCAATTCAATTCAACCAGAACCCATGGGAGTTATTGGCTAAAATTGATGAATCAGGTAAGCTCATTGAAGAACCATCTCTGCAAATTGAGCAGTTTGTTAATGCAGAATAGGACGCCCAAACACCCCCTTGACTATATACCCCATGGCAAAATGCCAAATCATTTTGCAGTAATCACCAGCTTGCAGTCGAAGCAGCTGCAACACCAGATTATCATCCCCTTTGTAAAGCTGTCTCCAAACCAGTGGCGATGATCACAGGAGAAATTCAACTCCTTTTATCCCCAAAAACCTTACTCAAAATAGTAAAATCACAAAGAAACAATCACATAAAAATGTTAGTGACGCTATCCAGAATATAGTAACTGTAGCACAGAATCCAAAAGCTAAGATTACCCAAAACAATATCGCCACATTCATGAAGCTCCCAGACGCCTGCATTAAAGCTGAAAAAGCTTTAGCCAAATATATCAGTGCCATTTCTCTAGCTGGCAATTTCCATGAAATACCAATCATTGCAATATTGAACCACATGCCATTGATGCCCTGACGCCCTTACTGTCTGCCTTGACACTTACCCTATTTCTGGGAAAGAGGAAGATGCTGAAAAAAATGAGCCCTCAATCCCCCTTTCCTTCCACCATGGAAGATAAGCGGTTTCTGCTGCCCACCTGGTTGGTTGTTTATTTGAAGTGTTTCACTCAATCCGCTCATTTGGGCGTTTTGTCTGAACCAATTAGTTATTTTATTTTTTTAGTTTTAATTTTAGTTTTGGTAATGTCCGTCCCCTTGTTAGCTTACCTTGAATTAATTGAAGAGCCATTAGTTCCAGAAGAATGGCGGTTTTACAAGTGGATAGAGGACACTATGGTGAATATCCCAAGGCCTTCCGCCTGACCAAACATAATCATGAGAGCACACCAAGCAGTTGGACATGGTGGAGTATGTAAGACCCTAGAATTGTTGTGACCTTGGTACTACTGGGAAAGCGTGAAATTTGACATTCTCAAAACGATTTCCTGCTGCCATCAGTGCCAAGTGAAAAAGACGTTCCACCAGAAGACTTCCTACCAGCTATCAAAACCACATTTTGCTTGGCATATAATTTATCTGGATGTTGTTGGACCTCTACCATTAGTAACTAACTGGTCCAAATATTTGATTGGCGATTGACCACTTGACCAGGTGGGTCAGAGCACGGGCAATATGGGATTTGTGGGCGGTCATAGAGCCCAAGTTCATAATGGTATGTATCATCCAGCGACTTGGCTGCCCACAGATCATTCATACTGACAATGGTACCAACTTCCCCTCGCACATCTTATAAAGTTGCCTGAGTTGATGGTCATCTGTGGGTTCTGATAACCCCATATCACCCTGAGTCCAATAATATGGTCAAGTGAGCTAATGGAACTTTGGTGAACACCCACAGAAGTTGGTGACAGATCGTTCTTCTAATTGGAGCTCTCTCCTTTCCACATCTTTTTTTGTTTATAACATTAGCTACCATTATGCCACATAGAAGAGCCCCTTTCAACTGTTATATGGATGACACCCTGCTCTTCCAACGCTTCTCTATGCCTTCATAGGTTATACCAGCGGAATAAATCCCCAACTTTATTTAACTAACCTAGCCAACACATTAATCAAGCTGCAAAACAAAGCATAATCATTCAGCTTAACCAAGAAATTAAAAAAAGGCTGCTGATCAGGTATGGCATATTGGGCTAGCACAGTTTAAAGATGGGGATATGGTCTCATTCCATGACCAACAGGGGTTCAGGCGGAAGCACAAATTGACCAACATCTGGATTGGTCCAATCAAAGTTATTGAAAATACAAGTGTCAACACCTAAACTATAAAGGACCCTGCGAGTGGTCAGATTACTAACTGAGTGCACCTAAAGTTCCTCTGAGTGTCTAAGCAATAGGAGCCTTATTATCCAGTCAAATGGGGGTGATGTTGAGATTCTGATATGACTAGACAATAAGTCCAAAATAGCCATGGCGGATAGGCTTGAATCTGCCAAAAATATTTATAAAGTACAAATATTTGAGTGCCTTGGGATGAGGCAATATTAGGTCATAGCAGATGGTTATTGATCTCCTCCAAATAGAAGTTTAATAGATATTGATGCATTACAAATAATTGGTTTGTTGCCTCAAAGTAAGGCAATTGTGAATTTAATGAATGTAGACTCTGCCAGAACCAATGAGAATGCAGTGGAATGAATAGTCTAAGAAAAAGGTCAGCATTGACCAAAGTCACTAACATAGCAGTGAGATGAGAAGAATGAAACAGGAGGATTGTTATTAGGAAAAAAGATAGTGGATCAGCAAGGATCCACTGAAGATATTGCATGAAAATAAAGAAGTGTTGTCGGGACAATTGCTCCATATAATATTTAATTATATAGTATGTGTTAAGGACCAGCAAAATTTATATTGAATATTCTTTTGCTCAGTGGGTTGCTGTAAAAATTTACTTTGGATTGATTACAGCCGGCAACCCAGTAAACTTTTTACTGCACAGGTTCAATTTCCTTGTGCACTTCTCGCGTTGTATAGAATGTATCTTTAATTGATAATAGTATGGATACTAATATCCATAGTTGAGATTGAACTATAATTTGGCCCAAAGCTTGGCCAGTATTTCCAATTAAATACTCTTGAAGTCATACTCATAGGGATTCATTCCCTATACTCTTGTCCACCCAATCTTCTCTAAGATACCCCAGTGACAGTCTCTCTTGGCCCAACACACAGTCATCAGCTATCTCTGGTTGTCTTTCCTTTGTCTCTAGATCCCCGCTCAGATCTTTACTCTTCTTTCTGAGAGTCTTCAAATTATTGCCCTCTGCAATAATATCCTTGAGATAAATTGACATAATAGAAGCTGGTAGTCTAACTATACACTGAATTGATAACGTTACTGTAACTCTAAACTCTGTAAAGTACTGTAAAACACTGTTCTTGTAATTATTTTAAATTTTTTAAATTTAAATTTATTGCGGGGAAGGCTGACCATGGGACAGACACTTCCGAATATGACTCAGAAGAGACAAAACTTAGTACCAGGGGAGGCACCCCAGAGAAGCAATGCTATCTCTTATTGCCAGCGGGAACGCCACTTATGGGGAGGGGGAGGAAACGTGTGAAGGGGCCATAGCCACAATTGAGCACGTGTGGAGGAAGGGGTCTGATTTGATGAACCAGACTGGGAACCAGGAGGAGACCAGCTGTTGGCGATGCAGTGGGAGGTATCCAAACATCCACACTTGAAAGTGGTCCACCAAATGGGACCAGAATCTGTGGACCGCTTCTGGGAGGGTGGGGGTAGAGCCTGCGATGGCATCTAAGACAATCGTGTGTATGGTCCACATAGCGATTGCAACCACCAAAGCATGAAGGGAGGGCAGAAGGGGGAGGCCATTAATAAAATCGAACATATCTCTTGACAGACTGAAGGGATGCGTTTGATCCTGGCCCAGAAGACGTTGAACTTCGCGCCATATCACTTTAGAGGTAGGGCACTTCTCCAGGCGGTGAAACAGCGTTCCATACTGGCCACACACGACACAGGATCAGTTTAAAGCGTTAGAGTGCTCAGCTGTACGATACACCCACCTCAGGAAGCGCCACACATGGGAGCGGACTTGAGGTTGCAACAGAGGATGGTGTACATATTTCCAGATATTTTTTTGGGTCTCAATGGAGTAAGGGATGTCCATCATGTCCAGGTAGTCCACCCTGGATAGGACATGGGGTCAAATGGGGATCACGCCATCGTGGATGGGTAGCCCCTGTACCTCTTGTGTGAACTGAGGAGAGGGGCGGCCTCTTTGAGTTGTATGTCCGCTAATATGAAATCTCCACTCAGCGCTCCGCATGGAGAGTAGGATTCGTTTGTAGTAGATTTTAGTCCCGTGAGGACCTGTGGCCGATGTGTGTGATGCGAGGTATTTCATCAGGGAGTGGGGGTTCAATGGATTGTTGAGGCCCAAGGCGCGGGAGAAGTTGGAGCGGGCTGCGCGGGACCAGTGTTGGGAGGGGAGTGTAGGGGCGGTGATGGCTGCAATCCAGGTGCCCAGGATCTTGGCAGCATGGGCTTTGAAGTCAAGCAGGCCCATGCCACCATGATGTTGAGGGCCAAACATGACCTCTAGCCGCACTTATGGAAGGCGGCCCAACCAAAGCCATCCTTGCAGCAAGGCGTACAAGGATTTGTAGAAGCTTGGGGAGAAGGGGATGGCGTGGTCTCCAAAACAGACTTTGGAGAAGAGCATGGCGTTGGCTAAAACAATCCTGCCAGTAAGGGAAGTAGGGTGGGCTCTGAGAGAGGCGATTCGTTTCATCACGTTATCCAGAATACGGCACTCCATTACTGCTGATGCATATCCGCCTGCTTCCATCCACACGCCCAGATGGCGTACTGGTCCTATGGTAGGACGTGGCATGAAGGGGAGCACCAGTGGGGCGGTGTGTTTTGAATTAGTAGGGCGAGGACGTGGGCGGGCAGATGGGCCAGGTTGGGAACTAATTTCTGAGGTCCAGCAGTTCTGAAACTGACCAAGGAGGATGATTTCGGTTTTGGAAGCATTCAGTGCCGCGTTGCTTACCCGGGAATACTCCTGGATGAGAGCTTAAGCACGCGTACATCTTGATTATTAGACACCCCCACCACACAATCATCTGCGAACGCCATTATCTTGACTGGGGCTTAGCCTGGCACGTGGACCCCAGTGAGTTATGCATTCACATTTCACAGTAGTGGGTCAAGGCTGAAGTTTTATAAGAGTGGGCTGAGGGGATCCCCTTGTCGCAAGCCCCTTTGAGGGTGGACTACTTCCGTTAGGAAGCCAGGGCCACGCACTGCCATTGTTGCAGATTCTGTGAGCAGCATTACCCAGTTGATGAAGTGAGGGGGTAAGCGGAATTGATGGAGGCAGGCCCTGAGGTATTCCCAGTTTACTCTATCATAGGCCTTTTGTTGGTCCAAGAATACAAGCGCCCCAGAGGCTGTAGACTGACACACATTAGCCACAGAGTGCACGTTATCCCAAATCGACCTTCTGGGGATGAAACCAAATTGTTCTGGGGAGATGGTGGCAGATGCTACAGTCCCTAAACGGTTAGCCATGATTTTTGTTAAAATTTTGGTGTCTGTGTTTGTTAGAGAAATGGGGCGCCAGTTGGCTAAGTCTAGCTTGTCCCCTTTCTTGAAGAGTGTGACAGTGAAGGCCTCATGTCACCCTGTTAGGAGGCGTGTTTCCATCAGGCTTTGGTTAAGTGAGGCGAGCAGCAATGGGGATATATTTGAAATATTTTTTGTAGAACTCATATGGAATGCCATCTGGGCCTGGGCATTTTTGGTTTGGTGCACTGCGAATGGCTGTCCATAATTTGTTCAAAATAATTAAATCCATTATTTCCAGGTATCGGAAAATGGAGCAGATGTGGGCTCAGTTGAGAAATTCTGCCACTTTGGCTGGCTGAATTGGGTCAGAGCGGTACAACTTGGAGTTGTACAGTTGTGTTTTGATTGCCACTTGAGCTGGTGTGTCCATAATGGAATTATCCGATCTTTGCACCTGTGTGCAGGCCACGCTCTGGTGTGGTGCGAAAATTTTTTTACAGAAATGTGCAGTGCACTTGTCGCCTCTTGTGATGCGTGTGGCCCTGTACTGAACACAAACCTGATGTTTGTGTTGTCTTTCGAGTGCGTTGAGGTGGGTGGCTGCCTCCACCCACTTTCATCCCCATGCAGAGCTGTATCCTGTAACTGGGATGTTGGACTCCAAGTGTGCCAATTCTGCCAGAGCGCGCGAGATAACCGCTGATGTGGCTCATGTGCGTCTGGAGGAGAGATGGTGAGTTTGGTGGATGGTGTCATTTTTGAAAGTTGCCCATGTGGAAATAGGGTCCACGCAAAATGGTGCAACAAAATTTTTTGCCATAGTTGCCTCTTCTACCCACATGGAAAATCCTGGCGACCTGAGCTCGGGGGGCAGATTTTGTACCAATGTGGGGCCTTAGCAGCCGTGGCAGGTCTGTGGTAGGTTAGCGAGACCAGTTGATGGTCGAAGAATTCCAATTTTTTTGTCTTGAAGTGGGAGATGTGGGGTTGAAATTTCGCCAGCGTTAGAATAATGTTGATGCGGGTCATGGACCTTAATTGGCCGTTGTGGACGTGGGGCTGTGTCATGTTTTTGAGCAGTGGGGCATGCGCAGCAGCGCACCCATTAACCTGAGGGTGGCCTTTAGAACGCGTAGTTCTACATGACCCTGAGGGGCGTGGGGTGAGGAAGGCCACCGGTCCGTTGGTGTGTTTAGCCATCGGTTCATGTCACCGACTATGAAGGAGTCTGGGGGTAGTGGGAGGAATTTGACCAATGAGAAAAATTCCTGACGCTCGCGTGCACCATTTGGGGCATAGATGTTGATGATTGTGTGTTCTACGTTGGCCCACGAGAAGGTGACAACAAGCACTCAGCCATTTAGAAATGTTTTTGAGGATAAAAATTTGAAAAAATTATTTTTCCAAATTAGCACCCCACAGTGCATCAACCAAAAGGATAGGGATGGGAGGAGCATTGTTTTAAAGCTTCCTCAGAACCTCGTGGACAGTGGGTCTCCTGGATGGCCAGGATATCCACGGGTAAATTGTGTTGTAAAAAACTCAGTTTCCTAGCCCAGGACGGGGAGGCCTTGAGTCCAGCGATATTCAACGTCCCTAAAGTGAAGGTTACCCTTCACACCTTAGGTGCGAGGGGGTGGGCACCTGGGCCCACCATCCTCTTCTAGCTCCCCGCAGGCCTTCACAGCAGCATGGTTGTTAGCAGCAATGCTATCAGAGTTTTTGTTGATTTTTGCAGAAAGAGTCGCGTTGGCTTTAGCCTTCGCTTTTTGTTTTCCCGACGTTGGACAAATTTTTGCAGTGCGGGTGAGTTTGGTGCACCGTTGAGTGGGTCAAAAAATTATTTTCAGTTGGGATGGGTCCCAAGTCAGTTTCAACCGGAGCTTGGGTGCAACGATTGGGTGAGATTGAATCTCCCAGCAGATCCTCAAATTGAGTGGCCCGCTTGGCATGGGCTTCCCAATCTGATTGGTTGATGGATTCCTGAGTTGCTTCCACCATGAAGGTCTCCATGTCCTGCTGGCGTTGTGAGTGTATGATAGCGGTGTTGGCTTTAGCCGCTTCTTTGGCCATGGCCCTACGGGCCTGCTTGGCCTTCTTCTGCTCTTGTGGGGAGATAGGCTTTACCAGTAGGTAGCAGCCTTGTGCTCCCCACGGGAAGGCCTCCTTGGTGCTTGTGGTTGGTTCATAGTGCGCCTCTCCGCTGGCCATGGCCACTGAGGGGTGCTCTTGGAATGTGACGCCCTCCTTGATGGGGCATGCGTGTGCCTTATGGCTGAATGCGTCACAGTGGGTGCAAATGGGGGGCGCGCTGTCCACGGTCACCCAGAATGGGTGGGTGGTATGCCCTGCGATATCAATAAAAGTGGAGTGTGGGATCTGGGTTAGGTCCTTCATGATCTCCTCAGTTGGGGTCAGCACTGCGATGGCATTACCGGTGCACAGGCGTGGCATCAGTGTGAAGCGTTGCATTTTAAAAGATTGTATTTCGCCATATATGGTAAGACCATCTCTCAGGTGTTGTTCCAATTTGTCACGTTTTACCGTAGTAGGCAAAAAGTCAAATGTGAGGAAAATTTGGTTTGATTTTGTCCATCTGGTGCGTTTAGTTTCGATGAACCATTGCCCTTCAGGGAGGTCAACCACTACGCGCACCACTGCAGCCTCATCTGCTGCCATTTTGCTTTCAAAACCTAGGTCCAGCCAACCGCGTGACATGGAGTGAGGTGCAACGTACACCGCGGTCAGGAAAATTGTGTGTACATCTTCACAAAATTTTTCCCATAAGGCCATTTTTTGGATGTCCAGAAACATGCAGACTCCGAATTCCACTGATGAAAGTGGCTGGGAGTGTGGCGTGTTGATGTACTGGTTGCATCATGCTTGCCATGCAAGTATCTCTGGGGAAATAGTGACCGCCAGTTTCTTAGTATTTTTGTCAATTCTGCCAGATTCTCCGGGGCGTTTTTGAACGTTGGAGGCCGTGGGCTTTCCACCTGCTCCTCTTACCTTGCTTGCCCAACTGCTCCCTGACATGGGCGCAGACTAATCTCCTCTGTGAGATTATCAAACTAGATTCAGTCTTGAATTGAATAGGTTGCAATAGTGATTGCAACGAGAAAGAAAAGTTTACTGTTCTTGTAATTACAATGAAATAGCAGCTGTTGCCATTGAATCACCCATTCTCATCTCAGCAGCGATGGTCTTCCCCATCCTGGCTAGGATTTTGTCATTGGACATCATTGAGACCTTAAACAGAAAGAGTCAGAAAACGTGTCCCTAATATTTTCCTCTCAATCCTACGAACCAACCATAATTGGCTAGTGACCTGCTTAAGTAATGGGACTTATTACCCATTATGGCAGGTCACTCATCAACTGATTTATTTGCTAGTTGCAGGCAGCATCACTAACCTCACAATTTATCCTTAAATTCCCAAGCAGTCAGTGATGAAACCTGACCAATCCCAATTTGGTACACCTGATAGTTAGTCACTATCAGATGCCCCTATTTTGTCAACAACTCCACCCAATGAGATATTAAGTTTTCATCTGGATCAATCCCCGATGGTTACAACCAGGCGAATATCTCAAAATCACCCAAACATAGTTCCTCCAAAACTTGAGCCAACCAAATTCTGATTCAACTCGCCTTAGGGAATTTTCCCCTAGTGATACCAGGTAATCTAGCAGGCTGGGAATATGGGCAAAAATCCCATCACATCCCCCTTCTTGCCTAGATTTCCAGCGAGAAGTGGACTGAGGCATGATAACACCGCTTTGGACACCTGATCAAATACTTCATTGGTTCAAGTGGAGTACACTCGTTAATACTCAACACTACTCAACATGACCTTCAGCATACAGTGTTCTTCCTATTCCTCCTCGCTACAGCCTTCTCAGAGCATGGTCCCCATGACCTTCTATCATGCTGGGCTGATTGATTTACTTGTGATTATATTAGTCCTGGGATCCAGTTTTCCACCATCAGGGTATAAGACCCACTGCATATTCAACATGCTTGGTCTGGCATCCTTGATTTTCTGATTTTTCTCCTTGTCCTATACAGCGGACTCTTGCCGTCAATGTTTGTTTCATGGCTTAAATAAAGAATACTTATTTCTTATTCGCCCTTGTTATTTTGCTCATAACCTCATGGCATAAGTCATTCTTAATTCTTCCTTTGGAGAGCTTATCTCATTAATTTTGAGATTAATTTCCCCAAAATTGGAGCTTAATGGATTATAGAGTGCATAATGTCAACTTCTATACAAGTCTGACAGCCACTCTCTCATCCAGCTCATATGTAAAATTCCAAGTCTTGCTACCAGCTGCTCCTCAATAGTCTGTCTGATCCAGATCTCCGTCTCTTCCAGTAGATGAGTCAGGATTCTCAATGGAACCTTTTTTATGGTCCTTCCAGGACTCATATGCCTAGTCAGAAATGGTAACTAATCTCTCTGAAACCAGGCAGGCTATCATTTTGAACAACTTTCAACCAACTCTTCCTCTGCCATCAACCACAGAGTTGGACTTCAAACTCTCCTGGATTTGGCTCCTTTCGCTGATGCTCCAAACATCATCATAGATGCTCCAGAGATTATGCTGGTTTCTCTGTATCGTTCATTTCTGGCTGGGTCAGACTTTCTCCCTGAGTTCCTCTTCTGACTTGGTCAATTTTACAAACCCGCTGTTCTGGTCTCCAAGCTCTCAATCAGTAACAGCATTCACTTTGAGCTCCCCTACGCTGAACTCTGGACCCAAGTCAAAGAGTCTTTGACTTTAGTGCTGAATCCCTCTGATCTTAATAACCTTCTGGATTAGGATACTGCCGCTTATGCTCTTCGCTTTGCTGGCCAAGTTCTTCAAAGTTGGCCCACAAAGATTCCAGCCTCGCCTGAGCTCCACCGTATGTTCAGCTTTAGCTTCTGAGAAGCCTGTAGTTACCGCTTGCAGGATGCCATTTGCTCCTTGCATGACTATACTATTTCTGACACTTCCCATCAGTATCTTCCACTGATGGCTTTATTAGGGGCATGATTCAGCACCCCCTTCAAGTATTCCTTCTTTGTTGCCGGCCCACATGTCCAGTGTCCTTGATGAAGCCTGTCAGCAGGCGCTCAGGACTAATCTTCTGGCTCTGGTGTCATATTGGGATTACTTGGAGTTATTCGCCAATTGCCTCTTTTTATACTGCTGCTTTCCTCCCCACTCTGGGGTTTTACAATTGGCTTCCTCTGACGTCTTAATTACCCTTCCCCTAGTCACTTTCTCTCAGGGCTCAGCGTCTGCTCAATGAACGTGGTTTTGTGTAGGTCTCACCCTCACAAGTGTCTGATTGCATATCAATTTTGATGGGCTGTTTATTCCTACCGTGATCCATCCTCCCTCCCCCAAGAGGCTACATAGGCAGAATCATCCCTGTAATGAGGGCAATAAATAAAGAAAATTAAAAAATATTAGCTTTTTTTCCAATATTTTTTATTATATTTTTATCTTTATTCTTCTTTTTACTTTGGGACTTGACCTTGTTTCAGTTCAGCGGTCCATCTTTTTCCGTAAACTGGGTCCTGGGTACTTTAACCTTCCAGTTTTCCATGGTTCTAAGGTCCTGTTTTTATACTTAACCATATAGATTGATTCAGCGGTCCTTTTTTGGACTTGACCTAATCATCAGGACATGATCAACTTAATAATTCAGAAGTCCTTCGGGAACTTTTTTATTTTTTCATTGATCCAGTGCTTTAGATACTTAGCATGGACTTGATTTACAACTCTTCCATCCAAGAGATTCTTGACGGAGTAAGCATTGGTCGCCATCTTGGCGATTACTTCAAATGGACCTGACCACAATGCATCTAATTTGTTTCTTTGTCCAAAACCATGTGTATTGCAATAGGCAACTTTTTCCCCTATTGATATTCTTCTAATGCCAGTCAGTTCTTGTCATCCATCAATTTTTCTCATATCCTTTTCTTCAAGGTTGCACCAAATGCTGACAATTGCATTTTGATTAGGATATGCATTATTCAGTTCAAGTACTGTTCAGCACCCATCCCCAATGTTGGTTCCACCACTGAATATAAGATTGGTGGCAACGCGGCCTTCCTCCTATATTACAATTCAAACAGCGCTTTTCCCATTGCTGTATGATGACTGATATTGTAGGCAAATATCACTGAACTCAGGTATGTTCCCAATGCGGAAGTTCTCCTTGTGACTAGCTTCTTCAGCGTCACAGCCAGCGTCCCATTGACTCGTTCTACTAGTCCGTTTATCTCCAGCCAGTATGGTACTGACATGACTCCTAAGATCCCCATTATTTTGTTTAACCTTGGGATCACATGAGACATAAGTTGGTCCCATTGTCAATCAGCAGGACTTGCCGACATCCATGCTGGTATACCACTTGATCCAGGATGAACCTCACAGTATTGGTAGCGTCTACTCTGGTTAGGGCCTTAATCTTGACCCATCTCATCAGATGGTCGATGGCAACTATGATGTACTTGAATCCCCCTGTGCTCATCGCCAGTGGTCCCATCATGTTGATGGACACCGTGTGCCAGTTGAATCCAGGGTGAACCAGTTGGTATCCAGTTGTATTCTTGTGTGGTTTGTGCAGCTGGCACTCCACGCAACAAGCCAGATGATCTGCAGCATTGTAGTTGATGTGTTCCCACTAATGATACTGGTGAATATGGTCAGTTGTTTTCCTCAGGCCTCCATGCCTGACAACCTTGTGAGCTGCTTGTACTATCACTTCTCTTTCCAATGGTTTTGAGAATAATAGCCACTTCCCGTTGATCATCTTGAATTCTTGTCCATCTATAGTCTCAGTGTTTTCCATCGCTTTTTGAAGTGCACCTTGGACTTCTTGGGGCTTGTCCCCAATTTTTCCTTCAACCATTATCTGGAATATCTCATCCACCTGTGGGTATACCAACTGGACCATTGGCAACCGCAATAAGCCATCTGCATTATGATGAGAAGCCCCCACTTGGTGAGCTATCTCATAATCATAAGCCTGAAGCTTAAGTGCCCATCAGGCCAGTCATCCTTCTGGTTCTCTTTGATTATGCTGCCAATGCAGAGAAGTGTGATCCGTCACCACCTTAAAGTGCATTCCATGGACATACACCCAAAACTTCTTGCATGTGTAAATGACCACAAAGCATTCCCGCTCAGTCACAGTGTAGTTCCTCTCAGCAGCTGGGAGTATCTGGCTTACATATGCCACCGGATTTTCATCCCCAAGTTTGTCTACTTGGCTCAGTATGGCGCCAATCGCCATCAAAAAAAGCATCAGTTTGAATGTTAAACTCCTGATAAAAATTCATATATTTCATAATTGATCAATCTATCAAATACTGGCGTAACTCATTGAAGGAGTCCTGGGCCTCTTCATTCCATACAAATCCTTTTTTGGATCCTTTAATAAATGGAATAATGGCTCAGCTATTTGGGCGAAGTCCTAAATAAATCTTCTATATTATCTGACCATCTCAAGGAATAATTGGATGTCTCAGAAACTCTTTGGTACATCCATACGCTCTATAGCTGCTATCTTCTGGGGTTGCAGCTGCAATTCACTTGAATTGATTATGAATTCCATGTATTCCAACTCTTTCTTGAAGAAGTGGCACTCCCTTGGCTATATCTTCAAGTTAGCCATGGACAGTTGCTTAAATACTTCTTCCAAGTGGTGCAGGCGCTCAGTAAACGTCCTACTGAACACGTTGATATCATCCAGATATACTAGGATGCACGACAACTTCAAGTCGCTTAGTATCGCATTCATGGCCCTTTGAAACGTTGCAGGTGCATTGCAGAGACCCTGGGGCATCCTCATCAGTTGATATAGCCCCTGCACGGTAATAATTGCGCATTTTTCTTGTTCTTCCTTTGGCAAGTTAATCTGCCAATATCTTGAGATCAGATCCATTGTGGAGAAATACTTCGCTTCTCTTAAACAATCTAGCGCATTGTCAATCCTTGGTAGGGGATACATTTTCTTCTTTGTAATTTTGTTCAGCCTTTGGTAGTTAATTACCACCCAGTTTGATCCATCCTTCTTCTTCACGATTAGAATCAGGCTCACCCAGGAACTTGACGATGGAACTAGAAGCCCATGCTTCACTAGTTTGCTGATTAAATCCTCCACTACTGCTTCAGTGGCTTTTGATCTTCAGATTGATCTCATCCTTATCAGTAAATTTTTCCCGGTGTCAACCTTGTGGATCACATATCATGTGCATCCCAAATCGTGGTTGTACTGAGCGAACACTTCCTGATATTTCTCAAATATTTTGAGCACCTCCTCCTGCTGGCCTTCTGGCAGATCAGCGAGCTGCTCCCAATCAACCAATAGGATGATGGTTTTGGCTACCATGGCTGGTAATCCCATTTCATTGAGAGACCCAAAATCATAGAATCATCTCAATTCAGCCATTGGGATCAGATGAATAATTGCTATGATCTGATTCCTCTTGATCTTCATCAGTTTTTCACTCAAATTTGCCAGGAGAACTTGAATTTCTCCATAGCCCAGCATTATTATCCCAGGAGCCACCCATGGCTCCACTCTGTACTTCTTCAAGGGGCTTCTGATCTCCCCATACAACAGCTCAAGAATCTCCAATGTCAACCCTGTGTCAACTATTATCTGCGATCCTTCCAGTATGGTCCTCTCATTCCTAATCCTTAGTTGAATTCCCCGGTTCTCTAGGATATCTGCCAGCATTTAATGTCGCTTTCTACTAACTAATTGGTATTAAATTGGGGCAACGTCATCATTGTATATCATATTAATGAAGTAATTTCTCCGATTCAATGGAGCTTCACCGTCCTTCTGGTATACCAATGGTAACGTCTGACCCAAGATGGTCAACATATTATCCTCAAAGTTACATTTAACTCCATACTTCCGTAGAAACTCCGTTCCAATCAGAATGTTGTAGTTTTGGTTCGCCAAAACTATTGCTGGCGCAGATACCACCAATGACCTGAATTGTAGTGGCAGTGCACTATACGCTCCACAGAAAACGGTGGTGCTTGGCCCAGCTGTTCCATATTCTCTCTTATTCTCCAAGTCCGGCGAGATCTTCATTCTCTTTACTAGCTTGGTCAAAACAATATTAATGGGCACTCTGCTGGCAATCGCCCTCACCCTCACTTGATTCACTTGTATATCTATATATGTACACTCAGAGTATTGTAATTAGTATTTACTGAGCGAATGGTGGCGTTATTAACTGAATCTAGGGAGTGAATAATTTGCGCCAATAATTCAGGAAAAGATTCCTTTATCATGCTGAGGGGGATAGACAGATTAGCCTCATCTAAACGGAAATCTGATAACGCTTCAGGATTCTCAGTGGTTCGAATCTTCTCCACCAGTTGTCAGGTGTATGCTGGGCAACTTCCTGAATTATCTCAGGGTGATCTTCTTCGCCCCAGCTCTGGTCACGGCAATCCCATCTATATTGACCACTTGGTATAGCTGATCCTGCTCGTTGTCTATAAAGAGATCGCTAATATCGATTTCTTCATTCATGATATTGGGAGGAACAGGTTTCTCCACAGCTCTAGACTGTTCCTTGTCTAGGTCGTGGGCCCTTTTCCCAAATCCTTGGCGGCTGCTGTCTCCTTGGCCTGGACCACATTAATCTGATCCTTTGGCTCTTTACAGTATACGCTTAGGTGTCCTTTCAGCCACACTGGTAGCAGACCTTCTCCTTCTTGATTAGCCATCTGAATTCATTGGGCTTATTTCCTGGCACAGTTTGATTGGTAGCCTCCTTTGCTCCTTTGTTTCCCTTCATGGGATTCAGATTTTGTACTGGATTAGACTTGAAGCTTCTATTTGGGGCATCAAATGTCGCTCCCAAAATCTTCAGGTTATATATCATTTGTGAGGTAGTTATTTATGTCGTGAACACAGAAGACATCATATGGTTTAAATTGCAATAGGGCCAAAGGGCCACTTGCAAAGCGATCCTAGCATCAAAGTTGTCCAACACTTCTGCTCCAGCCAGGATCTGCAACTCCTGGTAAAATCAATCCGCGAAGCTAGCAAGATACTCATCTTTATGAAATTGAATTCCCATAAATTCTTTCCTGAATTTTGACATGTGTGTCAGACTCCCAAATTCCTTCATGATGGCCGCCTTTGCCTCGGCATACAACCAGCTGTCCCCCTCCAGGTGAGGTAACACTAAGTTTTGACAGTTGGTGTCCAGGAAACTATGGCTGTCAACGCCTTTTGACGATCTCCATAGCTGTTCATGGTCATGTCAAACAGTTGGAAAAACTCTTGGATGTTATCCTGATAGAATGTTAGATTTTTTGGAGTTGCCCTAAATTCCTCCAAGTCATTTCTGGCCAAATCTCTCAGTCCAGCTACTCAGCTAACTTGAGGAGTGACTTTAGCATCATCTCTGAGATGGCATTAAAAGTGGGTGGCATGTTTCTTGGGGTATTTGATTTCCCAAGTATTGTGCGGGGACTTATTTCTTTGGCATCGCTTGCTATATTGAGCTCACAAGCACATCTGTGAGCTTTAAATTCCTCCACTTGTTTAATTAATCTCTTAATATCCGCACCAAATTTTCTTAGACAAACGCGATCTGCTTCTCACTCCATTTTCAGGTATAGGACCTCTCGAATGAGGTCCCCCTCTTTTTCTTTAACAAGTTTACTTTGCCAAGTAACTCATTCCCAAAGTTTGCTACATTCTCTACTCCTTCCTCCACCTTGGCGACTCATTTTTCCGAGGCCATGAACTCCTGATGGTCCGCTGAGTTTAAGGCATTCTGGTTTACAGTGGCTATCTCAGTCCACAGCTTGCATAGCTCTTCTTTGTACGACATTATAATAGTCATTCACTCATCTACCCCTGTAGTGAGCACCAACTTGTAAAAATTTACTTTGGGTTATTATCAGCTGGCAACCCAGTAACCTTTTTACTGCACAGGTTTGATTTCCTCGTGCACTTTATCACATTGTATAGAATGTATCTTTAATTAATTATAGTATGGAGACTATTATTTGTAGTTGAAATTAAACTTTAATTTGGCCCAAAGCTCAGCCAGTATTTCCAATTAGGTACTCTTGAAGTCATACTCATAGGGATTCATTCCCTATACTCTTGTCCACCCAATCTTCTCTAAGATACCCCAGTGACAGTCTCTCTTGGCCCAACACACAGTCATCAACTATCTCTGATTGTGGTTCCTTTGTCTCTAGATCCCCGCTCAAATCTTTACTCTTCTCTCTGAGAGTCTTCCAATTATTGCCTTCTGCAATAATATCCTTGAGATAGAATGACATAATAGAAGCTTGTAGTCTAACTATACACTGAATTGATAATGTTACTGTAACTCTAAACTCTGTAAAGTACTGTAAAACACTGTTCTTGTAATTACTGTTTTTATTATAGTAAATCCTAGGGAATTATATAGTGGGGGATTTGGCTGTCTAACCCTAAATTGACACCTCTTCAATGAAACAGCAGCCGTTGCCATTGAATCACCCATCCTCATCTCAGCAGCGATGGTCTTCCCCATCCTGGCTAATATTCTGTCATTGGACATCCTTGAGACCTCAAACAGAAAGAGTCATAAAACGTGTCCCTAACATTTTCCTCTTAGCCAAGTGAACCAACCATAATTGGCTAGCGACCTGCTTAAGTAATGGGACTTATTACCCATTATGGCAGGTCACTCA
Source organism: Massospora cicadina (assembly GCA_022478985.1). NCBI lineage: Eukaryota > Fungi > Entomophthoromycota > Entomophthoromycetes > Entomophthorales > Entomophthoraceae > Massospora > Massospora cicadina. The sequence continues at coordinate 29,014 of JAKSZP010009471.1, read as the reverse complement.
TCAACTGATTGATTTGCTAGTTGCAGGCAGCATCACTAACCTCACAATATATCCTTAAATTCCCAAGCAGTCAGTGATGAAACCTGACCAATCCCAATTTGGTACACCTGATAGTTAGTCACTATCAGATGCCCCTATTTTGCCAACAACTCCACCCAATGAGATCTTAATTATCCATCCAGATCGATCCCCAACAGATATGGCCAGGCGAATATCTCAAAATCCCCCAAATGTAGTTCCTCCAAAACTTGGGCCAACCAATTTTTGATTCAACTCGCCTTGGGAAATTTTCCCCTAGCGATACCAGGTAATCTAGCAGGCTGGGAATATGGGAAAAAATCTAACTTTTGCCCTGCGCAAAAACCCTTGGCGTATCTGCAAAGTATCGCCAAATTTATAACAAGGCCATTAAGCCAACCGCCCATTGGGATCCTTCATATTCTGCAACTACTTCAGAGAGGCGTGGTCAGTGACCATAGTGAAGGAAGTTCCATATAAAAAAGGGCAATAATATTTTACAGCCATCAGGACTGTAAGACACTCTTTTTTTGATGATACTGTGATTGCGTTCAGCCTTGTAACGTTATTCTGAAATAGGAGATAAATGATCCACGCCATTATCATCTAATTGCGCCAGATTGGATCCATTAACGTAATCAGAGCATTTTTAAACAGAAGGAAAGGTAACAATAATCAGGGTGGCACAGGATAGGGCGCTTTTGCAACAACTGCTTTAGCATCTCAAAGGCGGCCTTTTGTTCTGCTCCCCAATGAAAAGGGATGTTCTTAGCTAATAGCCATACAAGAGGCTCAGTCAGCTGGGCGAACTTGACGATAATTGGTGGTAATACCCCATCATACCCAAGAATATCTGGATATTGCACAAGGTTTTGGGAAGCAGGCATTTTGGATGTAACCTCAACCTTATCTTGGAGATGTTGAATCCCATCCTGTGAGATGGCGTGTCCAAGGATCTTACTTTTCTGGAAAAAAGTGCACTTGGAGGGCTTTAATTTAATATTGGACCAATGCAAGTGTTAAAAGACTTCTTTCAGGTGAGTGAGATGATTATTAAAGATCTTAGAAACTTTTTAATGCCATCAAGATAGATGATAACACAAGTTAACTTCAGGTCTCACAATATGTGGTCCATGGCTCTCTTGAAAGTTGCAGGCGTATTTCACAACCCCTAAGGTAGTCGGATGAGCTGAAATAGGCCTTTGCAGCAAATCAGAGCACATATCTCCTGATCTTGTGGATAGAGGTCCATCTGCCAATAGCCATTAGCCAAGTCTATAGACGAGAAGAAATTGGATCCAGAGAGCTGTCCCAGGGTGTCGTCAATGCAAGGGATATGATAACTATCCTTCTTTGTGAGGTTGTTTACTTGGCGTTAATCCATTACAACCTGATGACCGCCATTTTCTTTTTTATAAGAAGGAGAGGTGACGACCAGGAGCTTTGCAAAGGTACCAGGAGCGCAGCTCCAGTGGCTGTTTGAGCTCCATTCTCATCTTTTGCTCCTCAACCTTTGACTTACAATAGGGTTTGGATTGGATGGAACTAGCATCCCCAACGTCAATGGTATGACTCCAACCCTGCATATGACCATAGTCGGTCTCAGATTTAGAGAATATGTCGCTGTAGTCATCTAGCAAGGCTTGGACTTTTTCCAGTTCTGAAGAGGATAGTTCATCAGAGATATGAACGTCAGGCAATGTAAATAACAATTTTTCAGCAGGTAGACCCATATCTGACATAGACCTGATTCAGTGGATCTGTTTGATCTCCATAACTTGGATCAGCATATCTTTCCTAATCCCTGGTGTTTCTTTATGACCATGTCCTTATTGGTAATATTCCCCAGTAGAATAATGATAGGTCGTTGTTAGGCTGGGTCTAGGATTCCAGGCAATAATTAAGGTTCTAAAGGACTAATTCCATCAATGCTGATTATGTGCAGCAGGCAGTTGTGGGGATTTTCAGGGTAATCTTGATGTCAATTGTCCTTTGTTCACCCGCTTTAATCAACAACTCTTCGGCTGCATAAAACGGAATTCCCTCTATGGCGTCCACTGATTCAGGCAGCATCTATATATTCTGCCCAGCTGTCACGTAGCATAGGGATAAGGTGGAGAAAGGATACTCAACAGTGCAAAAATATTTCTTTTTATTAATCTCATTGTTGGTCAAAATCAGGGGAACCTCATAGTTAAGCAGGGAGAGATAGCTCTGCTTCATATTAAAAACCCATCATACTTGAGTATAAACTAAGGACCAATCAACATGTTGTAGGTATTGTTTTCTAAAGCCAACGCAGGGGTTAATAGGAGGAGTTTCCAATATCAGATGAGTAAAGATGAGTAGGCCCCAATAGCACAAGAGTTTGTTGGACCAGCAGTGCCAAACTCTTGGGTATAATTAAGGTCAGGGGCCAGCTTAATTTTCTTCATAAGCTTTGATGATACAACGTGCATGGGGATCCAGTGTCAAGGCTAGCAAAGTATCATATTCCATTGATAAAAGCCTCCACTTTGGTTAAGGTTTCCCCCAAGTAGGGGGAAGAGCGAGGACCTCCTTCATCCAGAGAGTAGAAGAAAGCCGTTTGGCAGTTTCAGGGTATTTATCTCGAATAGACTACAGTATATGCACACTCTGAGTGGATTGTATCAGCGTGGCAATGAGCTAATCCGAGTCACTGGCGGTTTAATAACCTCCAGACCTCTCAGCACCTGATAAAGATATGTTCTGCGGGTTATCCTAACCTTATCCACTCTTTACAGGTTCAATCTGTCCAGTCCCTCCACTTCACCTGGGGCTCCTAGAACATAGTTACCGGCATCTTCACAACCCCCTTCAGGTTCATCATCAGAGGGGGTTTCAATGAACATCAGGGAGGCCCTAGGACTGGTGGTAGGTTCAGAGCAATACTCAATGCAGAAGAGGCCCTTAGGCCGCTCCTCAACCCTACTCATCTTTGGAGGAGGCGCTGCATTTGTCCCATCTCGTATGTCAACCTTTAAAGTAGCATGTTTGTACTGCCACATGGCTAAAGTTTCAGACTAGAGTTGGCTGGAGGAGAGGTCAGGGGAGATAGCATCTGGGAGGGTGATGCTTTAACTAGGCCAGCTTTGGGTCGATCAACAGCTGTGTGCATTGAAGAAGTAGGCAGTTTAGCTTTTATAACATGGTCATATAACCCATTATTGGCAAGGGCAAATGTAAGCCAAGGGAGGGGTTTACGCTCAGGAGCAGGCCATGGGGCCACTTGAAGAGGCTTATTGGTTGACAAAAGAGGATCTTGGTGGCAAATTGTGGGCAGGGAGCTCTGCCCCATGGACATTGATGCACTCTGATTTACTAGCTTTAGAACCTCATGTTGGCTGGGTGGGGGATATCAGGTTTGAGCTGCACCACAGGTGATGGGCTCATAGTAGTAACCAAAATAGGTGGGCCCATAGGGATCATAATGACCTCCTTTGGCAGGGCTACGGTTGAGTAATCCTCAAAGGTCAAAACATGGTGGTTTAACCCAACACCTGAAGTATCTTCATCATTATAAATATATGCAATCCCTTTCAGAGCCTCCTTGATATCACGGATATTTTGGAGGTAGCGTTTTACAGAGATAAGATGACAAGCTATAGAAGGATGAGAAGCTAAGCCAGTCAGAATGGCCGCCAGAGCATCATTGAGAGGTAAAAATTTTGCAAGCACCAAAGGCTGGGCTTCATCATAAAACTGATCAACAAAAGTGGCGAGCAATTCTCCCTTTTTCATGCTGAGGCACATAAAGGCCTGCTTCTTCCTCTTCAAACTTTGTACCAAGCCAAATTTGTTAATGAAGTCGTTTTTACCTCTACCCAAGTTTTTAAGGGTTTCCATATAAGGTACCATCACCTCTTGGGCAGAGCGGCTGAGGCAGGTGAGGATATGCTTTATTTTTTGGGAATTGGTTGTCCCTTCCATAACCACCTCATAAACAAAGAGGAATGAGGCTATGCCGCTCTCACCTGGGGTAGATTTGTCCCTGAAAGGGGGTTTAGAGATAATAAGAGCAGCCTCATGAGAGGCTTGGCAAATGCGCTGTTCAAGTGATTCAAGCTGAGACAGTGCACTGGCTAGTTGCTGTGTTAAATCAGCTAGCTGGATATCAGAGGCAGCGGGGAGGTTGTGGGGTTAACTACCTCCACACCCTCCATCTTCAGTGTTTTTTGTGGTGTACTACCCATTGTAGTGAGCACCACTTGTTGAAATCAGGGTTAGGTGTATGCTCATAGGTGCTAATTAGCCCCTGATTTTAACAATATTGCAGGAAGAGTGTTTTTCTCAATTGCCAAAATAAATAAAGGGGGTTTTTTAACCACTAGTTAAAATAATAATACTTATAATTTTATATTAAAAGGTTGGTTTTTATGTGTTTTTATTAGTTGCAGTGAGGGGGTTATGAAGTGAACCCTATTAAAATCTCGCTGCTTAGTAATTAAAATAACTTGAGGCCTGAAGTGAGATAGGTATAAAACCATTACTAGCTTTGAGCCTATTTAGGAAATATGGGTGTTTGACCTATTGGAGCTCTTGAATCTCACCTCACTTTGTCAGACATTTGCCCTCCCAGTTGTAAAAGAAGAATGTTTTGGGGCGAAATCCACCAAAAAGGGGAAATGCTGGCCATTTGCAAGTTTTAAATGATGTTCCAATTGAATTAAATAATGATAACAACGATATCAGCCAAAAGGCCCTGGCCAAATCTCGGTGGAACCCCATTAATTGGCATAACACCATTTTAAATCCTTCACGGTCAAAAACATAAAATCGAGCAGTCAAATTACTCTTACCACACAATAAACCATGGGGCGACCATTGGAAGGTACTTCCCCAACCACAAATAGGTCCTTCAAAGCACCTATGTGGGGACCACCCCCTTTTATAGGCTTGGCAGGGGTCCCCCAAGTTTCAAGAAATTTCTCAAATGGATTGGCTGAAGAATATAAAACCATTACCTCACAGGTACATTTTGGCCAATAACAATTTCCTTGCCATCATTCAGCCAAGATTAAGTGAGTATCTCGAGCTTCAATAGGCTGCTCCCCCATATTTTGTAATTAAGACTAGGCTAAACTATTCCAAACCTACTCTTGAGTTCTCCTCGACCCTCAAAACAGTTTAAATACTGAATGGTCAGATGTTGATGGGGGTAATTTTTCACTTTTATTGCGTTAATAATAAAATTTTTATAAAAAACCCAATTTTATTCGTGCCTCATATTCAATCTCATTTATAAAATTTGTGGAATTCAGCAGGCAATAAGCACCAGCGAGCAGATATTGGCTGTGTTCCTAAAAAAATGGTGCTCACTACAGGGGGACCTGTATAAACAGAATAATTGCTCTTTAAAAACAACTAGCAAGCGCTCTATCCCATCTCAATGAGCTTAAGCAGCGCCCACTAAAACCACATCTTACAGAAAAGTACATTTCTGGAGAAGGATGCATTGCTACTTTTTTGTACGTTTATGAAGCTGCTATGTATGGGCAACGGACAAACAAAAGGTTTAACACATCCTTCCTTGTTTAAGTCTCCTAGCACAGGAGATGGTAGTATTTACCTGGACCCTTTGCACACTAGGGCAGAGGTGATGGAGGCTTTTTTGGCTGAATTTGGATCAAAACACAGTCTACACAGGGAAAAACAGTCCTTGATGCGCCTTAGCATGTATGAAGATGAATCTCCCATTAAATTTTTTCTGAATAATTTTACTTCTCTGCGCAAAGGTTAAACACCTCTAGCATGCTAACCCTTGACAATGCTATCGCCGCCATGTTATCTGTGTTAGCTTCTCAGCCCTCTCTAGCTAGACATATCATCTCAGTGAAATGCTACTTTAAAAACACCCTGACATCAAAGATGCTTTGTTAAATGTGGCTTAATTTCATTAATGTGCCACAATAAATGAAGCTGAGGTGAAAACTTTTGCTTTAACCATTGAGGAGCCTCCGCCTGTTGAACAGTTGGGAGTGAGCCCACCTGTGCCTATCCTCCCTGAAAAACCTGTTTCATCAGTGAGACTTAAAAGAGATACCACTCCTTCTTATGAATCAGAGAACTGTAAGGTAGTGAAAACCATATGCCTGCACAAGCTCATTAAAGCTTCTGTGCCTTTTCCTCCAGCTAAGCTGGCAAATGCATGCTCTAAGGCTATTCAGTCTCCTGTGGCCATCTCCCCTACCTCCATCGTGGCCTTGCCCATTGTTGAGAATACCCTTGGTGAAGAATCTGAGGGGGTTTATTATGACATTGGTTACTATATATTGGAAGCCCCTGAAGAAGTAGAGGTTCCTGATCATTTGGACGCTGGGGGAGTAGATGAGACCACCATACTTGAGGAAACGTACCTCAGCCAAATTCTAGGGTGTCCAAAAGTTATTGATACTGCCAGCGATGGGTAACCAATCCGTAGCTGGCCTGATTCACCTCTTCAGTGGGTGCATCCCACAAAACCCATCATGGATACATACCCTGAGACTGCTAAAAAGCTAAACTCTACCTTCCAGCTCAAGGAGGTCTTAGCTTTGTCATCAAACTTTGAAGGAACCCTCACTAAGGTTGAAGTAGTCATTCAAAAGGTCCAAATACTGGCCATCATGGACACTGGCTCCCCAGTCAACTTAATCTCCACTAGGCTTATCAAGAAGATAAAGCTAGAGCCTGACTTATAGTACATGCAAGAATTTGGAACTGCTGGCCCAAATAATACCCGTGCAATTGAGTCATACTCTTCCCTTCCCATTCAAATTAAGAAGCTTATTTTATCAGCCCCTTCTATGGCTTTGGATAACAACACATATGATATGCTCATCAGCACTCAGTTTATGATAGAGTATGAGGTAATATTAAACATGAATCAAGGATACCTCTCATTCACAACTATGAAGTCCCCATAGTCTTATCCAATAAAGAGCCCAGCAAGCACGAATACTCTTGCTTGATTGAATACCCTTTCTTAGCTATGACTTTACCTTATACCACTTCTGGACGCAACACTAAGAAATTTTCCAACTCAGTGGACGTGAAAGACGTCATTTCTTTCTATGCTGCAGATGATTTATTAATTAATCCTGGTGAACAACGCGTGGCTGACACTAAAATTAAGCTCAAAATCCCACACCACTGCTTGTTGCATATTACAAGTCTTGAGGGCGTTAGCCTCTTGGAGCCTCGGGTATTGTCTGGGATACTAGACCCATCCTACCAGAGGCCTATTACCCTTCTGCTTGGAAATCTCACCGGAAAAGACATGGTCATTTGAAAACACCAGGAGATTGGCATAGTCTTTCTACTTCCAGTGGAGGATATTGAACGTATCCACTCTGTCAGCTCTATGGCAGATTTGGGCTAGCCTATGGATAACATGGTGTTTACCCTACCCAATGTACATATTTTGGATGAGATAACCCCAGACAAATTGGAAAAAGTTCACACTTTATTAGACAAATACAACGACATATTTTCCAAATCAGACAATGACTATGGCCACATGAAAGGCTGGTGTCACTCCATCAATCTGGGTGATGCCTGTCCTATTAGGTCCAAACCTTGCCGTAAGTCAAAGGTGGAAGAACAGCAGATGAGGATGGAGCTCCAGCAGTTGCTAGACGCGGGGTTATTAGTTCCTTCACAAAGTTCTTGGTCTTCTCCTCTATTGCTTATTAAAAAGAAAAACGGAGGTCATCAGATAGTTATGGACTACCAAAAGTTGGATAACCTCACAAAAAAGGATAGATATCCTATAGCTTACATTGACGACGCCCTGGCCCAACTTTCTAACTCTAAGTTCTTTTCTGCCAGGGACTATGCTAGCGACTATTGGCAAATGGATCTCTCCCCTGAGGATCAGGAGAAATGTGCTCTCATTTGTAGTGAGGGTCTTTTCCAACCCACCCAATTATCTCAAGGGTTTGAAACGCACTTGCATCTTTCCATCATGCAATCAACCACATTTTGTGAGACCTGAAGTTAAATTGTGCCATTGTATATTTTGATGATATCACAGTGTTCTCACAAACCTTTAACGAACATTTTGATCACCTGAAGGAGGTGTTTCTTTGGTTACGCAAGTCAAATATTAAGTTAAGCCTTCAAAGTGTACCTTCTTTCAAAGGAAATTGGATTTACTTAGACATTCTGTTTCTCAAAAAAGAATCCAACCCATGCAAGATAAGGTTGAAGCGATTTCAAAAATGCCTCTCCTTAAAAATCTATGGAATATACAGGTATTCTTAGGGATGATGGGGTATTACCATCAGTTTTTCCCCAAGTTTGCCAAGCTCAGCGAACCTTTCATTCGTCTATTGACTAAGAATACCCCCTTTCTATTGGGGCGCTGAACAGAAGGCTGCTTTAGAGACATTGAAACAACTGCTACAACATCATCCTATCCTGTGGCACCCTGATTACAATAAACCATTTAACATGTTTACTGATGCTTCAGACTATGCCATTGGGGCCATTTTAGCCCAATTAGATGAAAATGGTGTTTATCCAGTATCCTATTTCAGTAAGATTCTGTCAAAAGTGGAACGCAAATACAGTGTAACTGAGAAGGAGTGCCTTGCCATTCTATAAGCTGTGAACCACTACCGCCCTTTTTTATATGGGACCTCCTTCACTGTGGTTACATACCACGCTTCCCTAAAATGGTTGCAGAACATGAAGGATCCTACTGGGCAGTTAGCTCGTTAGGCTCTAAAGCTCCAGCGTTATGACATGAAGATTGAGCACTGTGTTGGAAACTGTCAAATGAATGTTGATGTGTTGACTCAGCTACCAGTCCTTCACTTGGATAATAGTGAGGCGGAGAGGTTACATGACCTCTTAATGACCTTCAATGACTGGGAGGAGTAGATGGGCCTGTACAGAAGATATTAACCTGGCACTCCTATAACACCAAAGTGAAGAACGGGAAGTTGAATAAGCAGGTGGGGCAAAATGGCTGCCTTACCTTCAGCCCTTGGAACGCATACCTGTTATTCTAGAAGCTCACTCTACTCTAGGTCATGGAGGGGCAATTTAAACTTATAAGTGGATTAATAATAGGTACTACTGGGATGGAATTATTGATCTATTGTTGAAATATTGGAAGCTTGCCTTACATGTAAGAAGCAATTTGGGTTCAAGACTATATACCAATATCAACTAACTAACCCTCAACAACCGTTCCACACCATCAGTTTGTATATAGTAGGTCCCCTTTCTCAGACTACTGGTGGAAACAAATTCGTCTTAGAAGCTATTGACCACTTCACTAAGTGGGTGGAAGCCGTAGCTCTCCCTGCCCAAATGTCCAAGGCCACAGCCACGTTTTTACATCAAAACATTTTTATTCAACATGGCTGTCCCCAAGTATTACTCTGCGATAATGGTAAAAACTTCACCTCAAGAGTAGTTAAAATCTTGACCACATCCATGAGAGCCCAATAACTTTTCTCAGCTCCATATAATCCCTTCACTAATGGGACCGTGGAAAGGGAAAATGGATCCTTGGTTTCCATCTTGCAAAAAAATGTTCTCCTCTGATCCTCTTCATTGGTATCATTACCTAACCAGTGCTCTGATAGCTTACCAGATTAGCTATCATTGGATCTTAAAAATGTCTCTGTTCTGGGCCTTGTATGGGTGGGAACCTGTAATACCTTCTCTTCTATTAAAATATGTATTCTCCTCTAGAGCTGAGGAGCCCAAGAAAGTTATGAGAAGATTGGCTCAGCATATCATTCATCTCCAATCTGAGGCTATAACTAACTTAGCAAAAATGGTGACTAAAGAGGGACAGGATGCTAATGAGCTCTGAACCCCCCTGCCTACATAACAAGTATCTGACATGGTATTATACTACCATAACCACATCACTCCTAGAAGCGGCAAACTTGAAAAAATTTGGGAAGGCCCTTTCACCATCACCTACAAGAGAGGAAACGAGTACTATATAAAGTCTATGTCTACTGGAATTATCATCAATCACGTACATGGCCAATTTCTATGGCCCTATTCTCCCCCTAACATTCTTGAGGGGATGATTTCAGACATTTTCCCTCCCAATTGCAAAAGAAGAATGTTTTGGGTTAAAATTCGCTGAAAAGGGAAAATGTTGGCCATTTGCAAGTTTGCAATGATGTTCCAATTAAATTAAATAATGATAACAATGATATCAGCCAAGACCCTGGCAAATTCTCAGTGGAACCCTATTAATCGGGGTAACACCATTTTGAATCCTGAACAGGCAAAAAACATAAAATCAAGCAGTCAAATTACTCTGACCACATGACAGACCATGGGGCAACCATTGCAAGGTACTTTCTCAAACACAACCAGGTCCTTCAAAGCACCTATGTGGGAGCCTCTGTCAGGCAAACAGAAAGTTATTTTTAGACTGGCGAGCCGGTTAAAGTGCCAAAGCACTCTAACATCTAACCCAAATTCCAGTGGCACAGCTGCTGGTATGACAATTATGGAACTAAAAAGGAGTTCCGCCATTAAGTACCCATGAGCCATAATCATTTATAAGAACCTAGCAAAATACCAGGTGAACATGGCCATAAATCCCAAGGATTGTTTGAATACCGGCGAAAAGGGCGGTTTAGTTTTAAGTATAAGAAGTTAAATTGGGTAAAGATTTTTTTTATTGGAAAAATAGATAAAGAAAATCAACCAACAATTTTCTCAGTGCAATGCAACTGATTAAATAGTGTTCAATTGGTAATGGGTCAAAGCGGGGATTGGGTCCCTTAAATTTGATCTAACCCAGCGAATTTTTGGGGGAGGGGGTGGAAAATCTTAATTGGAACTGACATCAAAGGATTTGTCAGCAGGCTGAGTTGCTTTTAGTTCAACTGCAAACGCCTGAACTGAGGCTCAACTGCCTTTTCATTGGTTGGTGTGATGGCGTCTGGTCCAATGAGCAACGGTAATTCCCCAGGGCCACCCCACATAGGGGCAGTCCCAACTGATTGAAATGGGTTTGGGATGCCCGACCTGCCCATGACCAGCTGCTGGGGTGTTTGTTTGACCAAATGAGTTATGTTGGCTGCAACTCTCAATTCATCTGATAGAGGTTTTGAATTATCTGTGAATGACCCTGAAAGTTCCATCTGCTCATCAGAGATCATCCCCCAAAAATTTTGAGAAGTGTTTAGTGGCGGCGATCATACTGCTACCCAAGTCAAAACTGTCAGTGATTCTAGCCAATAGTATAATACTTGTCCTTGCTTGACTATTAGGTTTCCAATTGTTGGGCTTCATTCCCATTAGTTTCAGAGCTGCCATCTTTAATTCAGTGATCTCAACGCAGATTTCCTCAATCTGGCGGACAAGTTCAGCAGAGGTGAGTGCAGGTACCAGGGGAGGAATCCTTAGAGGGAGTGTTGTTACCCAGCGCTTGTCTACCATGTGAGAAATGTCTCCCTGGGTGATGAGGGGTACAGCCGCCCTCTTGGGACCCTTCTTGTTTGGGAATGAAAAAATCGCCTGATCTACGCAAATGATAAGTTCCACTGAACTTACATTTTTCCTTTCATTTTGCCAAAGGAGGGGCACCACCACTTGGAAACTGCGTAAGGGCTATATTTTTGTGCGCCTTGGGCAACTTGATCGCCATCAAGGTCACAACTTTTGGGGGGACAGAGTGCATCTGGATGGGACTTATGAAACGCCTCAACCAGTTACTTGCAATTTGCGCAACCATGGGCCTTGACCCAACTGTTCTTGTAAGCCGGATAATCTTATTCAATAAATGAGATACTAACTGACCTCCATGATTTGTGGGACGCTAAGATGTTTTCCACCTCAGCCTCTTCTGCATCCTCAATCACTATTGGCTCAGGATCAGCTGGAATGGTCCCCTTGAACGAGGACAGCTTATATATTTGGAAGACTGGGTGCTGTTTACAATGAGCTGGCAGATTTAACTGGAAAGCACCTTTATTCAAGTCTTTCTCCACCAAGTGGGGACCCAGACGCTTGCTTGTAAACTTCCAAAGAGGTACCTGCATCCGCAAATGGCATGTATCTAGAATAACATACAAACCCACCAATATGTCATGGCCATGGAGCCGTTTTTGATCCACAAACCGCTTTTAGTCATCAATAGCTTTTGTGAGATTTCCCCACACTAGTACTGGGTAGACCAAATGTGCTTAACGTGATCTTCGGCAGCAGGGACCTCTGGACTCAGGCAGGGACCAACCAAAAATGAGGGATTATACCCCAATGTCACTTCATAAGGAGAAAACCCCATAGAAGTGTGAGTTTCAATATTATAGGGAAATTGAGCGAGGGGGAGTCATAGGCCCAGGTATTCTGTGCAGCCACAGCTTAACAGCGCAAATACTGTTTCAAAATTTGGTTAAACTGCTCAGTTTGTCATTGAACTGTGGATGTTATGCGGTGGAATAGCAGAGGGTGTTTTTTAAGATGGATAAAAGATCATTCCAGAAACGCGCTGTAAACTGGGGCCCACAGTCACTGATGATCTCCTGTGGGAGATGAACATAGAAAACACATGCCGTATGAAGAGATGAGTGGTCTCTTCTGACATAATCATGGAAGAGCATGAAATAAATAAGGAAATTTTAGTAAAGCAATTGATCACCACCATCACCACTGTGAATTCATTTGAACAAGGAATTCTACAATAAAATCCACGGACACCAATGTCTATGGACCCTCCGCCTGTTGTAAAGGATGAAGAAGACCCTTCTCTCCTGATTGATCAAACTTGGCTCATGCACAAGTGACACAATCGAAAATCCAGGCTGGTACTTCCATTGATAAACCTGCCCAATTAAGTCCACTTGATCAACTCAGTAAATTTCTTTTTTATCTGGATGGCCAATTGTGTGGGAGGGTCGTGATGTGCCTGAAACACATCAGCTCTGAAGAGAGGGGAACCCAAACTCACGACCCAAAATATTTGAGACCCTCCACCAAGGAATACAGGGAATGTTTGTGAGCCTGAAGTGACATTTGGTCTAATAACTCCACTCCTTTGGGGCGGGTCGTTTAAGCTGCAAAAACCCATGAAATAAGCGGAGCATCAGGAGTGTCAGAAATTCTCCTTCTCTACTTTCGAAAAATAATGATGGAGGTAAAAATGCCCCTAAATCCACTACTATGATCAGCCAATTACATGCATGATCCTCTAACAATACTATGGTTAATGAGGAGATGAGTACCATCAGCCAAAAGACCCTAGCGGATTCTCAGTGGAACCCTACCCATCAGATAACACGTTTTAAATCAAAATCAGCTTATTAAGGTAAAAACTGATAGTTGGATTGCTCCAACTCATTGGCCAAATTTGGGGCGTCCACCACATGGTTCCCCCTCAGCTGCATCTCGTTCCATTCCACTTCCTAAGTGGGGACCCCCCCCCTTTTATAGGCGTGGTGGAAGTCCCCTGAGGTGTGAAGATTTTACCCACTAGTGATTGGGTGCAATTTATCAAATTGTTACCACACGGGTTCATTCTGCCCCAAAATATTTCCCCCATTCTGATAGGTTGAAGCCTATCCTTCCTAATTTGGATGACTAAGCTATTTGACACCATAGCCCCAAATTCCCATGACCCCAATATTTTAACTAGTTTAAATATGAAATACTAGTATCAAATAGGGGATCTTTTATCACTTTCACCACGCGACTAATAAAAAATCATAAAAAAGCGCTTATTATACTTTTATATAAAAAGTAAATTTTGTATATTTTTTGGAATATTTGTGGCATCCGTCGGCGGATCCCACAATCTGGTGCTCACTACAGGGGCCACCCTGTATACTTCAATAAGTATTAAAGCAATGGAGAGTGTCACCCGCTGGGTGCAAAATGGAGAAGGAGCTGAAGATGATGATCAGATGGACAGCCCTACCACCTTGACGTTTGAAGAAGAACGATTTGAGCGCATATTAATACCTGAATCTCGCCGCATCACCTGGCCGGCCACTGAAGCCATGAGAGACCTTACCCATGGCATCCTTAACCCTGGCAACATTGCATCACGCAAATGAGCGTCATTGATAGAGGAACGCCACTTGTTTCTCTATGAGACTAGTGTCCTCCCAGTGACCTACAGCCAGCTCACAAACTTGACCACCTACGTATGCAAGTTTGCTCACCCCGCCTTAGTCCATATAATGCATCTCTTAACTGGCCATCACGAAGAGCTACATTGACACCTAGATACCCATGCAGCTCTAAATTTAGCCTATGATAAGTTGTACCAACTAACCTCCAAACACCTTGGAGCAGTCAGATCTGGTGTGGAAGCTAATCACAACTTCATCATTCAGCTGCATGACCAACTTGCTACCATGGACACTGGGGTTGTAAAGGATGTCGAGGAGGCCATGAAGATCTTTAGGGATGAATTGAACGCTTCCATCGCTAGCACTCGCTTGTTGCTGGAGGAGTCTGCTACAAAACTTGAAAAGAAAAATGAACAAACGCGCCAGGACCTTTTAGCCCACGTCTTCGCCCCTCAAGCTGAACATGAACGGCGTGTGGCTGTGGTGGAGCGACAGTTAACCCAGGCCTTTTCACGTGTTGATGAGCTTGAACGCTGTCTGCTGCTTGAACCATCTAGCGCCACCTCCACCCTTGCGGCCAAGGTTGCTCACCTAGAAAAGGAGCTAGCTCTCAAAGCTTCGTTTAAAAAACCAAATATGGCGCGCCACCTGAATGCTTGCAAAACCAAAGTGAAAGTGATAAAAGCCTCGCTGGAAAGCCCTGCGCTGTTGAAGGAAGTATTTAGTTGGTTAATGCAGGTTGAGCGGAAGTATGAGAAGATCAAGGATGGAGTACAAGGCCCAAGCTCACACCCTCATGATGATGAAGGATGTAAACAAATGAAAGAAGAGCTAAAGAAACACGTGGAAGCCGTGGAAGGTGCTCAACTAAACCTAAGCTCGCTGTTGTCACACCTCCACTTCCAAGTCAATGCCTTGGAGAGCTGAGTGGAGGATCTTGAAGCTCACAAACTGGGGATTGAGGCTCAACTGACACTATGTGAATCTGGGCCCCAAGAAGCCCTCTCCAAAATGAAAACCAAGATCAAAGCCATGCAAGACCAGTTTGATCGCCTTTTTGCGCACCTTTGATCAGTTAAACTATCGCTCTGAAACCTCAGGGTACAGAAGCTCCAGCTATTCATACCCTTACTGGGGGTGACTTTAATTCATTTGAACCGACGTTCAAAGACAAGTTTATCCCCAGCGAGGGCAGCATTGCTTCATTTTTATACGTTTATGAAGTGGCTATGGAAGGGGCGACTGATCATCAGAAGGTCGAACGTAATCTTTCCTGCTTGGGCCGCATGGCACAGGAGGTGGTGGTCCCACATATGGATGCTCTTAGCACATGGTCCTAGGTTAAAGAGGCCCTCATAAACACATTCGGCTCAAAATAGGACGTAAGCATTAAGAAGCAAGCCTTTATGCGTATGAGTATCCAAAAAGGGAGTCAGTGGTCACCTTTACGGAATGATTCTATATGGAAGCACAAATGTTGTTAACTTTCAAGATTTTTGACCTTGGATGACGCTATAGCCGCTGTTTTGACTGGGGTGGCATCTCACCCTCCTTTGGCGATGCACATCCCCTCAGTTAAACGCTATTTCTGTACCATTCAAGATTTCAAGGAGGCGTTACTAGATGTCGCTGACTTCCATAAGCCTGACATTCCTCACGGAGCAGTATCCCACCCTTAAGTTTTGGCCATTGAGGATCCAAGGCCCAAGCTTTAGGTCCTGGCTATTTAAGACAAGAAGGAGCCCCTCCAGATAATGGGCCCTGAGGAGCAAAAACCCAAAGCAAAACGTTCTGAACGCCCTTGGTGCGAATACTGCTATAAGTTTGGACACAAGGAGGCTGTGTGCTGGGAAAAGAAAGCTGATGCGGAGGAACAGGAGCAGGGAAAAGAAATGTTGGCGTAGGGAGAGGCACACCTATTGCTGACAAATCTCATGTGCCTGACTCATTTAAACAACTTATGCAAATACCTTATGTTACCAATATCCCTGGGGATGATTCTGAGGGGTACAGATGAGGTTGGCTATTTCATCATAGGAGCACCCACTGAAGTGGAAGTCCCCAAAAGCTTGAATGCTGAAGGAGTAGATGAGGCTACCATACCTGAGGAGACGTACCTCCACCAAGTTCTAGGGGAGCCAGCTGTTATCAACACTGCCAGCAATGCGGATGAGGTCTTGTCTAACCTTATTTGCCCTCTCCAGCATGGCCATACCATGCAGTTCATCCTAGAAAATTACCCTGAGACCGCGCGTAAATTTACCTCCACTTTTCATCTCAAGGAGGTCTTAGCGTTATCGCCCAATTTTGGAGGGGATACTTACAAAGGTCAAAGTGGTTATCCAAAAAGTCCAGGTGATGGCCATTCTGGGTACAGGCTCCCCGGTGAATGTAATGTCCTCCAAGTTGATGAAAAAGATCAAACTTGCGCCTGACTTGAAGTACAACCAAGAATTTGGAACCGCTGGTCCCAACAACACCCGCGCACTTAGCACTTACTCATCCCTTCCCATTCATATTGGGAATCTTATTCTATCAGCCCCGCAGTGGCTTTGGATAACAACGCCTATGATATGCTCATAGGTACTCAGTTTATTATTGAATATGAAGATATTATCAATATGAAGCAGGGGTTCCTGTCATTGCTCAATTATGAAGTCCCCTTAGTTTTATCCAATAAAGAACCCAGCAAGAATGAATACTCTTGCATGGTTGAGTACCCAATTTCCACTTTACCTTTACATTATACCATCTCTGGGCGAAATACAAAGAAATTGCCTGATTCAGTGGATGGTATCGAAGGTATTCTGTTTTATGCAGCTAATGAGGTGGTGATTAAGCTGGGTGAACAACGAGTGGTAGACACGAAAATCACCCTCAAAATCCCTCGCCACTGTTTACTACACCTCTTAAGCATTGAGGGTGTTAGCCCCTTTGAGCCTCGGGTATTGCCTGGCATTTTAGACCCAGCCTACCAGAGGCCTATTACTCTACTGTTGGGAAACCTTACTGAAAAGGACATAATTATAAGAAAGCACCAGGAGGTGGGCCGAGGGTTTTTACTCCTTGTGGAGGAAGTTGAACAAATCCACTCCATTGGCTTGATGGCAGATTTAGGCCTGCCCGCAGATAGCCTAGTATGTACCTTACCAAATGTCCATATCTCAGATGAGCTGACCTCAGATGAGTTGGAGAAAGTGCATACTCTCCTGGATGAGTATAGTGATATATTCTCGAAGTTGGACAATGATTATGGCCACATGAAGGGCTGGTGCCACTCCATCGATGTAAGTGATGCCCATCCCATTAGGTCAAAACCTTTATACAAGTCAAAGGTGGAGGAGCAGCAGATTAGGATGGAACTCACGCAGTTATTAGACGCGGGGCTATTAGTTCCTTTGCAAAGCCCTGGTCCTCCCCCTTTTGCTAATTAAGAAGAAAAATGGAGGTCACCGGATAGCTATGGACTATCGCAGGTTAAACAATATTATGAAAAAGGATAGCTATCCTATTCCACGTATTGATGACGCCCTGGCCCAGCTTTCAGGATCAAACTTTTTCTCCGCCATGGATTTGGCCAGTGGCTATTGGCAAATGGATCTCTCCCCTGAGGACCAGGAGAAATGCGCTTTGATAAGCAGTGAAGGTCTTTTCCAACCCACGCGATTACCTCAAGGGTTGTGCAACGCACCTGCCTCTTTCCAGCGTGCGATGGATCACATTTTGCAGGATCTTGAGTTAACCTACATCATCATCTATCTTGATGACATTACCATATTCTCGAAGTCCTTTAATGAACACCTTGATCACCTGAAGGAGGTGTTCCAACGCTTACAAAACTCAAATATTAAGTTAAAACCTTTGAAGTGTACCTTTTTCCAAAGGAAATTAGACTTCCTTAGACATTCCATTTTTCGAGAGGTATCCAACCCATACAAGATAAGGTTGAAGCAATTGCCAGAATGCCTCCCCCCAAAAATCTATGGGATATACAGGTATTTCTAGGGATGATGGGGTATTACCATCAGTTCATCCCTAAGTTTGCCCAACTCAGCGAGCCCCTTGTTTGCTTACTGAAGAAGAATATCCCTTTCCAATGGGGCGCTGAACAGAAGGCTGCTTTCGAAACAATGAAGCTGCTGATACAAAAACGGCCTATCCTAAGACATCCTGATTATGGAAAACCGTTTATTTTGTTTACAGACGCCTCAGACTATGCCATCGGGCCATCCTAGCCCAACTGGATGAATAAGGTGTAGTTCATCCTGTCTCATATTTCAGTAAGATGCTATCAAAGGCGGAACGCAACTATAGTGTTACCAAGAAGGAGTGTCTTGCCTTTTTACTAGCAGTAAAGCACTATAGCCCTTTCTTGTATGGGACCTCTTTCACTGTAATTATGGACCACGCATCTTCAAAATGGTTGCAAAACATGAAGGACACTATGGGGCGGTTAGCTAGCTGGGCTTTAAAAGCTCCAAAAGTATGACATGAAGATCAAACACTGCGCTGGAACCTGTCACATGAATTTTGATGGGTTAACTTGGCTGCCCATCCTCCACTTAGATAACAGTGAAGTGGAGTGGCTGTATGATCTTTTAATGACCCCAAATGACTGGTAGGATGAGGATGAGCCTGTACAGAAGATGCTGGCCCAGCACTCCCATAACACTAGAGTAGAAAACGGGAAGTTGTATAAACAAGTAGGGGCGAAGTGGTTGCCTTACCTTTGGCCCTCAGAACGCATATCTTTTATCCTAGAAGCTCATTAAACCTTAGGCCATGGAGGAGCAAAGAAAACCTACGATTGGATTAAGGATTGGTACTTTTGGGAGGGAATCATGGAAGCCATCGTTGAAGTCTTGGATGCTTACCTTACGTGTAAGAAGCATTCTCAGTTCAAGACTAGAAACCAATATCAGCCAACTACCCCGCAACAGCCGTTCCATACCATAAGCTTGGATGTAGTAGGGCCGCTTCCTCAGGCCACAGGTGGAAACAGATATATCTTGGTAGGTATTACCACTTCACGAAGTGGGTTGAAGCTGTGGCGCTTCTGGCCCAAACTGCTAAGGCCACTGCCACCTTTCTCCATCAAATTATTTTCACTTGACATGGGCGCCCTCAAGTACTACTCTGCGACAATGGAAAAAACTTCACCTCCAGAGTAGTCAAAATCTTGGCTACCTCCATGGGAGCCCAGCAACTATTCTCAGCTCCATATAACCTGTCAACCAATGGTATGGTGGAGTGAGCAAATGGCACCTTGGTTTCCATTTTATGGAAAATGGCCTCATCTGATCCCCTTCATTGAGATCATTATGTACCTAGTGCGCTTATGGTTTAGCGGATTAGCTATCACCAGATTTCGAAAATGTCCCATTTCTGAGTTTTTTATGGCAGGGAACCAGGCATACCTGCCCTCCTAGCTAAGGATGTCTTCTCTAGTGGAGAGGAGCCTGAGAAAGCCATGTGAAGGTTAGCTAACCACATCATTCAGCTTTAATCAGAGGCTATGACCAACCTAGCCAAAACAGTCACTAAAGAAGGCCAAGCTTTTAATGCGCTTTGGGCTCCCCTACCTTCATTTTAAGTGTCAGATATGGTCTTATATTACCACAATTGTATAACTCCTCAAAGTGGCAAACTTGGATCAATCTGGGAGGGGCCATTTACCATCACATATAAGAGAAAAATGAGTATTCCATCAAGTCTTTGGCTACAGGAGTTACTATAAACTGAGTACATGGCCGCTTCCTATGGCCCTACACTCCCCCAACATTCTTGAGGGGGCAATGTCGGACATTCTTCTTCTCAACTTTTGAAAAAGAATGTTGGAGGTAAAAATGCCCCCAAATCTACTACTATGATCAGCCAATTACATGTCCAATCCTCTAACAATACTATGGTTAATGAGGAGATGAGTACCATCAGCCAAAAGACCCTGGCGGATTCTTAAGGAACCCTACCCATTAGGAAAACACGTTTTATAATTAAAATCAGCTTATTATGGTAAAAACTGATAGTTGGATTGCTCCAACTCCTTGGCCAAATTTGGGGCGTCCACCACATGGTTCTCCCTCAGCTGCATCTCGTTCCATTCCACTTCCTAAGTGGGGACCCCCCTTTTATAGGCGTGGTGGAAGTCCCCCGAGGTGTGAAAATTTTACCCACCAGTGATTGGGTGCAATTTATCAAATTGTTACCACACGGGTTCATTCTGCCCCAAAATATTTCCCCCATTCTGATAGGCTGAAGCCTATCCTTCCTAATTTGGACGACTAAGCTATTTGACACCACAGCCCCAAATTCCCATGACCCCAATATTTGAACTAGTTTAAATATGAAATACTAGTATCAAATAGGGGATCTTTTATTGCTTGCACCACACACACAACTAATAAAAAATCATAAAAAAGTGCTTATTATACATTTATATAAAAAGTAAATTTCATATATTTTTTGGAATATTTGTGGCATCTGTCAGCGGATCCCACAAGGAGCTAAGTCTACTGATGCAACCATGGGCGGTACAATAGATAAAATTTTGGTGGTGGGGATCATGGTAACCAGGTCCACTTCCTCCAAGTCCATGGGGTAATGAGCCAGGTTGCAGGTAAGGAAATTGGTAAACACATTTAACGCACCTTTCATAAATTCATACCTAAAAATTGGTGCCGCATAAATCCCAATTTGGTATAAGCTTTCCTATGTGCCAATTTTTGTGGTTTGCAGAAATACAGAAGAGCTTGGTGGTCCATATGCACAGTTAACTCATGCTGGGCACCCTTCAACAGGTACTGTCAATGAGACAACGCCCATGCTACGGCTGCCAACTCCTTATCATAGATGGCCCATGATTGCTCAGTAGAGGAAAATTTCCGGTAAAAGTAGGCGACCAGATGTTCTAAATTATTGTGCTACTGTTGCAGAACTGCCCCAACTGCTACTGATGAAGCATCACATGCGATGATATACAGTTTGGAGGAGTCCACGTGTTTTATGATGGGGGAGATAAGGACACTTCTTTAATTGACTTGAACGCCTGCTGGCACTTGAGTGTCCATAAAAAAGATACACTCTTACCCTTAAGGGGGTGAAGTAGAGCAGCTAACTGGGAAAGGGCTGAGGAAAAGTTATTCAGGAAATAATGGTGCTCAAGAAACTTCTTGGTTGTTTATGGGTTGTTGGAGTTGCCCATTCATGAATTGCGTCCAACTTGTTGGGAGGAATCGCATAACCAGCTTTTAAGACCAGGCTCCTAAGAAAGGTAACTTACTCCTTATAAAACTCACGTTTTGATGGCTTGACAAACAGACCCGCCTTGTGCAAAGCAGCCACAACTGCTTTCAAGTCTTTTGTGTGTTGTTTGGGAAATGGGAAGTGAATCAAGATGTCATCAATATAAGTGACCGTGCAAGTAAACCGGAGGTCGCCCAGCACACTATCAATCATTCTTTGGAATGTGGCTGGGGCGTTCTTCAACCAAAGTGCATTACACATAATTTAAAAATACCTCATTTTGTTTGAATTACAGTAAGCTAATCTTGACCTTCCATTATCCGTATTTGGTTGAAGGCATTGATGAGATCAAGCTTGGAGAACACACAAGACCTAGAAATTACTTGACTGATAGTTTGCTCCAGGGGCAAAGGGTAGGGATTACTCACTGTAATTTTATTTAGGTGCCATAATCCACACAGGGATGGAGGGAACCATCGGCCTTCTAAGCAATAATGATAAGAGAGGCAATTGGTGACGTCTCTTTAAATAACCACCTATTTAAGCATATCATCTAACCATGTGTTAAGAGCAGCCTCTTCTTTTGCTGTGTGTGGATAAAAGGGGCAGTTGATATTCACCAAATGTACCGTTGTTTAGAATATTAAGTCAAATTTGGTGTGATAAGGAAGATGGTCTACCTTTTTGGAATTGAAGACACTTTGATAGCGCATCAATTATTCATGAAAATCAGACAGAAGGCCCTCAGGGGAATCAAGGGAAGTGACATAGATGCAGCCTTGGGTTTTTTTAATGGTAATAACTAAGGGAAAATCTCCCTCTTTTTGCTCATTAGCAAATGACAACATATTTGACTCCAGGTGAATTTTAATATGTTGCTGCTACCATCCGACCCCCAAGATTACAAAAACACAAAACGTGGCATTGCTGCAAACCAATTGCAAAAGCTAAAATGTTGTACCAAAAAAGGTACCAGCCAACAGACTAGATATGAGGTCTGGGAGGCTGATGAAGCAGCCATCACTGAAGGACCTAGGTCCAGGTCAAGCTCCAACTGTTGGGCTAGCTCAACACTCATAAAAATTGCCTGCAGCTCCGGTATCCATTAAAGCCTCAAAGGAGATGTGGTGAGACCTGATACTAATCTTCATGGGAAATATAAAGTAGGCGAGATTATATTTATTGGCAGCTGTAGTTGGATCCGTTGATCTGGAAGATATGGTACTAGGATTGGGGAAAGCCACTAGGTTTTTAGCAGGAGTAAACCCTCCATAAGTTGAAGTGCCAGAAATTACTGACATGGGCATGATGGCCGCAGCAACTATGGGATGTGGTTTGGACATTTTGAGAGGGATTAGGCTATTATGGCCATAGTAAAATTTCTTCACAACCTGGTTCAGCTGAGAAAAAGGACCATTGCTACGCCAATATAAATGAGAAAGGCAGAAATGGTTAGAAATGATGGTTGGTCAATTATGTCAGGCAAGCAACATGTTATTTTTAGACTGGAATGCCAGTTTAAGTGCCAAAGCACTCTAACAGATAACCTTAATGCCAATGTCACTGCTGCTGGTATGACGGTTATGGAACTAGAAAGGAGTTTTAACATTAAGTACTCATAAGCCATAATCGTGTATAATAACCTAGAAAAATACCAGATGAACATGGCCATAAACCCCAAGGATTGTTTAAATATTGGCGGAAAGGGAGGTTTAGTTTTAACTATAAAAACTTAAATTAGGTAAAGGGTTTTTTTGAAAAGATAGATAAAGGAAATTGGCCAACAATTTTCTCAGTGCAATGTAACTGATTAAATAATGTTCAATTGGTAATGGGTCAAAGCGGGGATTGGGTCCCTTGATTTGATCTAACCCAGCGAATTTTTGGGAAAAGGGTGGATAATCTTAATTGGAACTGACATCAAAGGATTTGGTGGCAGGGTGAATCACTATCAATTTGGCCGCAAAGGCCTGGACCAAGGTTCAACTGCATTTTTGTTGGTTGGTGCAACAGCATCTAGCCCAACAAGCAATGGGAATTCCCAAGGGCTACCCCACATATGGACAGTCCTTATTGGTTAGAAATGGGTTTGGGATGCCCAACCTGCTGTTGGGATTTTTGCCCATATTCCAAGTCTGCTAGATTACCAGAAATTGCTAAGGGGATAATTCCCTAATACAAGGTGAATTGGAAATCGGTTGACCCTAATTTTGGGGTAACTATGTTTGGGGGATTTTAGGTTATTCGCTTGGTCAGATCTATTGAGGATCAATCCAGACAAATGCTTAAGATCTTATCAGACAGAGTTGTCGACGAAATAGAAGCATCTGATAGTGTTAACTATCTGGTATACTGAGTGGTATTGGTCAGGTTTCATCACTAACTAATTGGGAATGTAATTAGTAAGTTTCAAGGTGAGTGATGCCACCTGCAACTAGCGAATTGATTGGTTGGTTCATGACCTGCCTTAATGGGTAACAAGAATAATTACCTAGGCAGGTCACTTGCCTAATATGGTTGGTTTACTTGGATTGAGAGGAAAACGTTAGGGACACGTTTTCTGACTCTTATCATTTTTAGGTCTCAAGGATGTCTAATGATGGAATCCTAGCCAGGATGGGGAAGACCATCGCTGCTGAGACAAGGATGGGTGATTCAATGGCAACAGCTACTATTTCATCAAAAAAGGTGTCAACTGAGGGTTAGACAGCTGAATCCCTACTATAATTTCCTAGAAACCACTCATAATAAAGATAGTTTATACAAGTTTATACAGTATACAGTAGATATACCAGTGTAGTAATTTCTATCAGAATCCATTTGTTCTATTCTTTCTCAGGGATATTATTACTGTGTGCAATAATTGGGAGACTTTATGGAAAAGAGTAAGGATCTGAGTGGAGATCCAGAGAAGATGCAGAAACAAATCAGGGATTGCTGCTTAATGTGTGTTGAACTGGAGAAACTGTCAAAGGGAATTTAAGAGAAGATTGGGTTGTACAGTATGAAGGAACAAATCCCTATTTTAAGACATCACAATTATTTTGAGTGGAAATACTGGCCGAGCGTTGGACTGAGATCTAGGACTTCCATTCAACTTTAGATAATAGTCATCATACTATTATCAACCAATTATATCAACAACTATACAACATGGACAAATTGCACAAAAGCTGAACCTGTGCAAGTAATAAGTTTATAGGGGTTATTGGCCAATAATAATTAAGACCTATAAATTTTTACAAAGTGGTGCTCACTACAGGGGTGTAATTAAGTAGAAGGACTTAGAATGATGTCGTTTTTGGATGAGTTAAGAAAACTATGGACAGGGTTAGCCACCATTAATCAGGACGCCCTAAACTCAGCAGATCATCAAAAAATTTGCAGCCTTGGAAGAAAGAGTCGCCAAGATGGAGAAAAGGATCAGTAATTTCGTGAGTTTTGGGAATGAGTTACTTGGAAAAAGTAACGTCATTCTAGAATAAAGAAGGGGACTTAATTTGAGAGGTCTTATATTTGAAAATGGAGCGTGAAGCAGATCGCGTTCATTTGAGAAATTTCAGCACTGACATTGAGCGACTGATCAAACAGGTTGAGGATCTAAAAACTCACAAATGCGAATGTGAGCCAAATGTGGCAACCAATGCTGAAGAAAGAAGTTCTCATACAATAATTGGGAAGTTGAATACCCCAAGAAACATGCCGCCCACTTTTGCTGCCATTTCAGAGATTATGCCCAAAATTACTCCCCAAGTGAGCCGAGTGGCTAACCTAGAGAATTGGCTAGAGATACCTTGGAAGAATTTAAGGCAATGCTGAAATTGCCAACTTTCCAGTGGGATAATGCCCCATCATTTTTCCAATTGTTCAATATGACTATGGCTACAGTGATTGTTAAAAGGCATTGATGGTGATGAATTGCCTAGACACCAACTGTCAAAATTTAATGTTGTCCCACCTAGAGGGGGACAGCTGGTTGTAGACAGAGGCTAAGGCAGCCATAATGAAGGAACTCGGGATCCTGACACACATGTCAAAGCACAAACAAGAGTTTATGGGAATCTAGTTCCATAAAGATGACTCTTTAGCCAGCTTCACGGATTGTTTCTACCAGGAATTGCAAATCAATTTTGGAGTGAAGGTACTGAAAAACTTCAATGCCAGAATTTCATTACAGGCGGCCCTTCATCCCTACTGTGATTTGCACCAAATGATGTCTTCCGTGATTGCAACAGAAAATCACTACCTCTCAAATGATAGATAATTTGGAAATCTTGGGAGCAACCTTTGATGCCCCAAAAAGAAGTTTCAAATCCAACCTAGTATGCAATTTGAATCCCAAAAAGGGGAACAAAGGTGCTAAAGAGATGAACAACTGAACCATGCTGGGAATAAGCCCAAAGAGTTCAGAAGAACTAACAAGAAAGAAAAGGTTTGTTACCAATGTAGAGGGAAGGGACATTTCGCTGTACATTGCAAGAAGCCAAAGGATCAATCAACATGGTCCAATCGAAAGAGTCTAATGCCACAAAAGAACTGGGAAAAGGTCCTGCAGCCTAGATGGGGAACAGTCTAGAGCTGCAGAGAAGCCTGTTTCTCCTGATATCATGCATGAGGAAATTAACATCAGTGATCTGTTTGTGGACAAAGATGTACAGGATCAACTATATCAAGTGGTCAATTTGGATGCAAACGCGGTGACAAGGTCCAGGGCGAAGGGAATCAACTCTGAAATAATCAAGGAAGTTGCCCAGCCATACGTCCAACAACAGGCAGACAAGATTTGAGCTGTGGATAATCCCAGAGAATTGTCCAAAGTCCGATTAGATGAGATGGGATTACCAACTGAGGTAACTGAGAGTATCAACCTATTGGTTGATTGAGAGCAACTCGATAATCTTATGGAAGGACAGCAAGAGGAGATGCTCAAATTGTTTGAAAAGTATCAGGAGGGATTTGCTCAGGACAACCACAATTTGGGATGTGCAAGAGATGTGATCCACAAGGTCAATACTGGGGGAAAATTTGCCAATCAGGATGAGACTTATTTTATGGTCAAAGGTGGCCAAAGTGGTAGTTGAAGAAGAAATCAGCAAACTGGTGAAGCATGGGCTTCTAGTTCCATTGTTAAGTCCCTAGGCAAGTACAGTTCTTATCATGGAGAAAAAGGATGGCTCTAATCGGATTGTGATCAATTACCAGAAGCTGAATAAGATTACAAAAAAGGATTCATATCCCCTACCAATAATTGATGCCGCACTAGATTGATTATAGAGACTAAGTATTTATCTGCAATGGATCTGACCTTGGGATATTGGCAAATCTATTTTCCAAGAGAAGACCAAGAAAATTGTGCAATTATGACTGCGCAGGGGCTATACCAACTGATGAGGATGCCCCAGGGTCTATACAATGTGCCTGCAACGTTCCAGAAGACCATGGACGCTATACTGAGTTACTTAAAGTTGTTGTGCGTCCTGGTGTACTTGGATTATATTAATATGTTCAGTAGACGTTTAATGACTATTTACACCACTTGGAAGAAGTATTCAAGAGACTGTCCATGGCTAACCTGAAGATTAAGCTGAGGAAGTGTCATTTATTCAAAAAAGAGTTGGGAAATTTGGGATTCATGATCAACTCTAGTGGATTTCAGCCACAAGCCCAGAAGATTGAAGCCATAGAATGGATGGCTGTGCCAAAGAGTGTCTAAGAAATTAAGTGTTCCTTGGAATTGTCAAATACTACTAAAGATTTATTTGGGATTTTGCCAGAATTTCCAAACCCTTATACTATGTGTTGAAGGATCTGAAGAAAGGATTGTATGGAATGAAGAAGTTCAGAAATCCTTTGATGAGCTATGCCAATATCTATTAGATTCTTCAATTTTGAACTATCCAAATTTTGATCAAGAATTATTATACAAACCAATGCTTCATTGACGGCAATCAGCGCCATATTAAGCCAAGTAAATGAATCTGGAGACGAACATCCAGTGGCTTATGTAATCTGGAAACTCTCAGCCGCTGAGAGGAACTACAACATAACTGAGTGGGAATACCTTGTGGTCATTTATGCTTGTAAAAAGTTTTGGGTATACATCCACAGATCGCACTTCAAAGTGGTGACAGACCACTCCTCATTGCGTTGACTCCATAATAAGAGAGAACCAGAAAAATGACTGGCCCAATGGGCACTTAATCTGAAGCTTATGATTATGAGATTGTCCACCAAGTGGGGGCTTCTCACTAGAATGTGGATGGCTTATCGTGGTTACCAATGGTCCAGATGGTATACCAGCAGGCGGAAGAGTTATTCTAAATAATGGTTGATAAAGAAATTGGGAATGAGCCCTGAGAAATCCAAGGTGCACTTCAAAAAGTGATGAAAACACTGAGACCATGGATGGATAAGTTTTTAAGACGATTAATGGGAAGCAGTTATTATTATCAAGGCCATCAGATAGAGCAGCTATCGTTCAAGCCACTCATAAGGTTGTTGGTCATTGAGTCCTGAGAAAAACGACCAACATATTTGCCAGTACTACTGGGAGTCAATCAACTAAGATGTCGCCGACTATCTAGCCTGTTGTGTGGAGTGCCAGTTGCACAAGCCACATAAGAATATGACTGGATAATGACTGGTCCGCCCTAGTTTGCTTGGCATACAGTTTCCATCAACATGATGGGACTGCTGACAATGAGCACAGAGGGAGTCAACTACATAATAATTGCTATTGATTATCTGATGAGATGGGTTAAGATGAAGGCCCTGGCAAAAGTAGACACTACCAGCACCGCAAAGTTCATCCTGGATCAAGTATACTGACATGGATGCCCACGGTCCTGCTTAGAAACAATGGGACAAACTTCACATCTCATGTGATCCCATAATTTGAATGAGATAATGGGGATCTGAGGAGTCATGTGAGTGCCCTACCAGCTGGAGATGAATGGACTGGTAGAACGAGTTAATGGAACGCTGGCTGTGACGCTGAGGAAGCTGGTCACAGGAAGAACTTCCACGTGTGGAACATACCTGAGTTTGTTGATGTTTTCCCACAATATCAGTCATCATACAGCAATGGGAAAAACGCTGTTTGAATTTTGATATGGGAGGAAGGCCGCGTTGCCACCAAATTTTATATTCAGTGGTGGAACCAACATTGTTGATGAGTGCTGAACAGTACTTGAACTGACTAATTAATATCTTGATCAAAAATGCAATTGTCAGCATTTGATACTATATTTAAGAAAAGGATATGAGAAAAATTGACAGACAAAAAGACCTGACCAGCCTTATCAGAATATTGAATAGGCAAAAAAGTTGCCCTTTGCAATATGCATGGTTTAAGTGAAGAAACTAACTGGATGCATTGTGGTTGGGTCCATTTGACATTATTGCCAAGATGGCAACGGATGCCTACTCCATCAAGAACCTCTTGGATGGAAGAGTAGTAAATTAAGTCCACTCTAAGTATTTGAAGTGATGGATCAATGAAAAAAAAACAAAAAAAGAGTTCCTGAAGGACCAATGAACCATTAAGTTGGTTATGTCCTGATGATTAAGGTCAAGTCTAAAAAAAAGGACCTCTGAACCAATCTAGATGGTTAAGTCTGAAAAAAAGACCTCTGAACCATAGAAAACTGGGTGGTCTAAGGATACTTAGGATCCAGTTTGGGGAAAAAATAAAA